>LGRX02007768.1:0-31797 GCA_001247695.2 Cymbomonas tetramitiformis
GCTGAAGAAAAAGTTCAGGCCCTGAAGAAAAAGTTCAGGGCCTAAAAGTTCAGCCCCCCTACCCCCCTTGTATTACACCATTAATAATATATAATTAATAATAGAAGTAAATAATGGCACACACACACATATATATATATATATATAATTTATATACACAAGCGGTTCTCAGGCGCCTCACGATAATGTCGTATTTATATTAGTATTTTAATATTTCTACGGATTTATATAAAATTATATAACATAATATGATTCGGTATGCGAATCCATGAGAACTGGTCGACGACACGAGCTCGACAGAGGCGTGTCACGAGTTTAAGGAACCGGTTGAGAGAACTGGTCGAGACCTTCACGAGTACCAAGCGTAGGCCTTGCAAGGGTTCGCATCTGTCCTGAGCCTATGTGTGAACATATATATATATATATGAATATCGAATATGGATATGCAAGGCGATAAGCGCCTTTACTGCTCTATAGCTTAGACCATGTTTGATTCCTTACCACACCCCGACAGAGAGGGCTAGCTTCCCTCAGAAAAAAGCCACGCAACCTTAAAAGGTTGTCTTTCTTTCTTTAATCCCCACAGTTTTGAGGGTGGATTCGAACTACATGGCGTCACTAGAAAAATTAGCGCTCGCGAACCAGCAGGTGGATGTGAAAGTGACCACCAATGCGATATACGAGGTTCGTATTGTCTACCTTCTCTGGAGCTATTGTCTCTTGAGACCAGAGAGCACGATGTTGCCCTTTCCTAGGTAGTAGAAAATCCCTGCGGAAACAATGCTGATACACAACAAGATACCTATTAGCACCTATGATATTTGAAGCAGAGCCAAATATCATGAGATAGTTTAGGGAGTGAAGGTCAAAACTTTTTTGCGTTATAGCCTAACTTTTTTCAACAGCGGGTTCTTCTTCCTTTCGAGTGCTCGTGTGCAAGGTGGGTTTGCATTAGTTGAGCTCGGTATGCTTTTCACCATAAAATCTCCACTTCATTTTTTTCTCGGAGAACCGTGTGGTATTCCCAGCGTCAAGTGGGGAACGTGCGGCTGACGTTTGGACACTTTTTGGGCTCGCCCGGATATTTGCACATGCTGGGGAACTGAAGCAACCTTCGGGAAGCACTGAGAGTTTATCCCACAATCCATCTGCGTGCTTGCCATAGCTCTAACCACATCTATCTCAGCCACTTCGTCTGACACCAATGAGTCAAAGGTCGGAACGGAAGGCTCATTCCCGGCTTCCCGCGGCTTCCACCAGCACAACACAAGGATACGGTTCAACCACCTTTCAGATAGGGGGGTAAGCCCATGAGCGTTGAGTTCTAAGACACGTTCAAGATCGACCTTGTAGCTTGCTCTTGGTTACGCGGTATCCTTATTGTGAAGTCCTCTCGTACCATCTTGAATCTGAACACGCTGAAATAAAACTGGTGATCGCAGGGTGAGTTCAATGAATCCACAACTACTACACACGACGCTACTGTGGGCTCCTTTGAACTCTCAACTGAACCTGATGATGAACTTGTTTCACGGCATAATGAACGAAAGAGCTCACCTAAGTTAGGAAGAAGTGCAAGATTTTTTAGAACCAAAACAAGACAAAAAGTTTCCGCGTTTCGGGACCGACTTGAAAGCTGGCTCCTTTGGGTCTGGGAAAGAATGAGTGGCAGCGTCGCCGTGGATGAAGACCGGGTATGCGCGGGCCCGTTTCCTACCTCCGAGGCCCACCGTCTTTCCCGAAATGTGCAGTGCACCGCGGGATCATCCCTTCTGCGCGCCGGTCGAAGTCCCAGTCTGATACCTTCACTCCGCCCAGCTGACACTTGCGCGCGCTTATCAAGTCTTTGCCTCTGAAGCATTCATAAGTATATGCGACGTGCCTGCTGCACGCTCCCAGGATTGCAAGGGCTTAAGCCAAGGTGGGAAGGGTGGGGTGTTTCGGGGCGCAGGAGAAAGTGATGGAGGATCAGGCTTCTACTCGCATTATAATGCGGCGCACTGCTCTTGCGTGGCTCACGGTAAAACTGCGTCTCCCGCCGCCTTTCGGCCTATCTCTCGCAGGCGCCTTGCTCACACGTACGACTTGTGGAGTGTGCACACGGTCACTGGTTCGCCGCAGAATGGAACCCAGGTCGCTGCTCAGGGCGAGGTACCTGCTTGAAGCTCAAGAGGATGTGGGAGAAAGCGAAGGGTTTCTGGGAGGTAGCGAGACAGTGCTGGTTAGTTATTGGCAGAGGGTTCGTTTAGGTCCATCTGCTGGTATTTCCCTCTTTCTGTTCTTTTTGTTGTCACACTCGCACAAGTTGTACAGCTGCGGCAATCCCAGCTGCTGTGTTACCGGTGGTGCTGTGTGTAACGCACGTACGCCAGCCAGTTACCATGGCCACGTGTCATCTGGGTCTCAGCACGATCAGTGACGCTTTTGAAACTGCTCAAATTCCTCAGGCCACGAATGCAGAACTCGTAGTGAGCACACAGCTTCAGAGCCAAAACGGTCATGGCCATAGGGTGTGCACCGCAAAGGATGCATAAGTCGGCTGTCGACAATCAAACCAACCCAAGCTGAAATGCATATGTGCGCAACTGCGATGATTTGAGAGTGCTGTGCGGCGAATCGTAGTGGGCCTATAGCTGCGCTTGACGGCCATATGGTGACAAGCTATCTGGCTTGCCTACTGTGCCGACATACACCGTTTTGTCTCCATATACTATTTATTTTATTCTCAGAGTCATCAATTTATAAACTCGTCAGCACCATTAATCTCTACGGTATATATCGCACTGAAAAAAATAAAAAGTGCAGACAACCGCAGGATTACAGTATGACAGTGAATTCTCATTTAGTTAGTTCAACGGCATGCTATTATTAGAAATATGAATGTGGGGTGCTGGAGTACTATTTTTTAGAAGGTGCATCGACCTATCGGGAGGGTTTTCTCTATATCCATACATACACGTGGGAAATGTACGACATCCCTAAGTAACATAGGCTTTGCCACGTGTATATCGAGTTATGTGAAAAACCCTCCCGATTGATCGATCAGTCTCCTCAAAACTAACTACTCTAGCATAAATTTTACAAGGTTACTATGAATACTATAAATACGGTATTCTGCTCGAGATTCTTCTGAGATGCCAATCGCGCGGCTCTGCTATATTTATTGAAGCTAGTAGCTTTTCTGAGCGGCGAAGATAAAAAGTTTAAACTACCATGTGACAATGATCAGCATGTCATTCGCGATCGTGATAAATTAAATATGCTGCAAAATGAAGATCTGCCGAGTATTTGTCATCTCATATAAAACAGTGTTCATTACACATGAATTGCGCCGTACGACATCCTGAGCCTGCACAGGTTGGCAGCCCTTCTCATGGGAGGGTGGAGGGGATGTTGCAGGCTCGGCAACAAAAGAAGGACATCGTTTTTTCGGCCTCCGTGTTCCTTCTGATGATGCTGACTTACTTCTTCATCACATATGAACGTATGCTCCTCCCAACTCTTGTGTGGTGAGAATGAGGTGTGCCTTGCGACCATCATCCTATCTCTCAAGCTCATGGTGAAGTGCTCCGGATATGCCACGCAGCTGCGCATGAAATAGGCATCACGGTTGAACCACTTGAGCGGGGGGCCGTGGTGGCTACGGGAGCAGTACGGGGGAAGTGGCCAGCTAGACGCAGGCAGAGCTGTCTCAGTGGGGGGGCCTGTCGTGGCTTGTTCAGAAAAGCAAGTTCGGGACGCCTTCGCTCTTGAATTCGCCGTCAAGCATTACATGGAGAGAATCGAATACGTAGAACCGGAGGAGTGCGAGGGGAACATCATAGACGATGTCAAAGACTAGTGAGCTTCTGTCCATAGCACGCCTCTCTTGTTGGAGCGTCATAGACGATGTCAAAGACTAGTAAGCTGCTGTCCACAGCGCGCCTCTCTTGTTGGAACGTCATAGACGATGTCAAAGACGAGTAAGCCGCTGTCCACAGCGCGCCTCTCTTGTTGGAACGTCATAGACGATGTCAAAGACTAGTAAGCCGCTGTCCACAGCGCGCCTCTCTTGTTGGAACGTCATAGACGATGTCAAAGACTAGTGCAAGCTGCTGTCCACAGCGCCCTTGTTGGAACGTCATAGACGATAAGTCAAAGACTAGTAAGTTGTTGTCCACAGCGCCTGTTGGAACGTCATAGGCGATAAGTCAAGACTAGTAAGTTGCTGTCCACGTCACGCTTCTTGCTGGAACGCCATAGACGATGTCAAAGACGCCAGTAAGCTGTCCAAGGCGCACCCTCTTGTTGGAACGCCGCAGACGCATGTCAAAGACTAGTAAGCTGCTTTCCACAGCTCTCTCTTGTTGAACGCCATAGACGATGTCAAAGACTAGTAAGCCGTCCACAGCGCGCCTCTCTTGTTGGAACGTCATAGACGATGTCAAAGACTAGTAAGCCGCTGTCCACAGCGCGCCTCTCTTGTTGGAACGTCATAGACGATGTCAAAGACTAGTAAGCCGCTGTCCACAGCGCGCCTCTCTTGTTGGAACGTCATAGACGATGTCAAAGACTAGTAAGCCGCTGTCCACAACGCGCCTCTCTTGTTGGAACGTCATAGGCGATGTCAAAGACTAGTAAGCCGCTGTCCACAGCGCGCCTCTCTTGTTGGAATGTCAAAAAAAGAAAAAAGAAAAAAACCACGCCCGTCGGGCGTATGAGTAAATTAATTTCCCCGGCCCTACTCTGGGCCGGACCGCCACAAGTGGCGTTCTTGTAGGGACAATTTACACCGGGTGGTTTCCATCTACTTCTTCTTCTTGTTTTTCTTGTCTGAGTCTTCTGTACAGATGGTAGGTGTTGTGTGCATAGTCCACTGTCAGGTCATGTATCCTTCGTAGTGCCTGTGTGGCTTCTTTTCTGTTAAGTCCGAGCTGCTCGAGTATGTCTCGGTTGTGTTTGTATACTGTGCCTGTTCTACCCACTGCGAAGACGTGGAGCTTGGCGCGGAAGCCGTGTCCGCGTAGTAGTTGTAGCAGTGGTCCGTATTTCATGTATTTTTCCAGGAGTTTGGGTCCCCATTTTTCGTCGTCGGTGTGAGCCACCTCTATGAGGTGTAGGTTTTTGACTCTTGCCGGTGCCTCCTGTTGTGTGCATTCCCACCCGTCCTCTAGGTCTTCCAGGCCCTCTATCATGACTATGTCTACGAAGCTCGGTATAGTGTCAGGTCCATCGTTTTTACCTGGGTTGTCCTTGCCGTCATGTCAGCATTGTCCCCTGGTGAGTATGTAATTTGGGAGTACCCTTGGTTTGACCCCCGGGTCCCTCTTTTTTCCGGTGTAGGCGAGGACCTTGCATCCCCCTTTTCTGTGGTGGTCAAGTATGTGTTTCAGTTCGTCCGCATGTGCGTCCGCCCTGTCCGAGAACATTCCTCGCATTCGTGGGTTGTTGCACCCACCTAGCGCGTGTCCCACTCTCATGAGGAAGCCTTTGGCATAGTCCACCCCTTGGTGTCCACAGCCCTCCAGGGTGCATTTCCCGCTCCCTCCGGCGGAGTTTTTCGCCGTCTCGTAGTCTTGCGCTGGTAGTATCCTCAGTCTGCACTTCAGTATCGTTTTGCGCGCCACGTAGGTGGCTCGTTTCCAGAAGTCGTTTGCTATTTTGTGTAGTGGCTTGTCTCCCTTGAGGTGTTCCATCGTTTTGTTTAGCCAGTTTTTGGTGACTTTGCCCTCCTTGACCGGGGGGGCGTTTCTGTTTTTCATTCTGTGGTTTGTCATGTCGTGCTTCCGTTGGTTCCATCTTGTTCTGGGCCCCGGGTCCGTCATCATCGCATGGACCCTGGACTCCTCCGTGACTCTGTCATGGTGGGCTTGTCGTCCACTCTCCAGTTCCCCTTGTGGGTCTCCTGTTGCTCAATGAGTTTATTGAGAATCCCAAAGATTTCCTCTTCGTTATGTTCCCCCTGGGGCACCTCCAGTCGTTCTGCGAGCTCATTGAGCTTCTCAAATATCTCTTCCTCATCAGAGGACTGAGGTGGTGCCTCTGCGGGTTGGGGGTTGTCTTCTTGGGTGTGGACCGTTCTGCCCACCGCTTCCCAGGGTTCATGTTGCTCCTGCATCTCCTGCATATGAAGTATCTCCTCTTCCTCCCGTTGTTCCATCATGGCCTTTATTAGCCTGTCCTCTTCCTCTCGGGCCTGGTCGGCCCGTTGCTGCGGGTTGGGCGTTGGGTCCCGTATTATTGCTTGCTCCTCTTCCGTTTGTTGTGCTTGGTCATGGTGTGCCTCCCATCTGAAGACGTGTTCTTTTTTCAGTTGGTGGGTCCAGGTTGTGGGTTCTCCCTGGAGTTCGGCCATTTTTGCGGAGAGTCTATTCTCTCCTTGCGCCTGCCGTTCACGGAGCAGTGTGGTCACATACTTTTGTATTGCGAGCTTTCCTTTTAGTTCTTTGTTGTCCGTGTCCCTGTCCGGTACCATGGGTTTGACTTTTATTGTTTCGTCATTGTCCCATGCTTCCGTGGGGGTCCCTGTGGTGCAGGCTTGCTTGGCTGCCTCATCAGCTTTTTCATTCCCCGTAATTCCCGTGTGTGCCTTGACTTTCAGGAGTGAGACGGTGTGTCCCGCTGCTACCAATGCCTCAATGTTGACCAGTATGGCATATAGGAGGTCCCTTTGTTGGTGGTGCTCCATGCTGTGGGGTTTCGTTCTCATGCTCTCCAGTTGTCTAATAGAGTTGGCACTGTCCGTGCAAATGGTAAGTCCTTTGCCACTTGGTGGCCGCGGAAGTGTCACGGCTTTTTGTATCGCAAGAAGCTCGGCCCTGTTCACCTCTTGGTCCTCACCTTCCCAGCGAATCATGTGTGCCTCTCCTTCCCCTGTCCTGGGGTCCCATACCGCGGCCCCTGAGGCCCATTCTTTGCCTCCTTCTTCTGTTTCAATCTCTCTTTTGCTTCCGTCTATGTATAGGTACGAGGTTGCCTCGTGCGCTCTTTGAAGGGGGGGGTATGTCAATTGTGCTGGCGTGTCACTCGGGGCCATGTTCCTGGGGTCCGCTGTTTGGTCTCTTGTTAGCCTCCATCTTCTCCCTTGGACCCCCGGTTCGTGTTCGGGCCAGAAGTCAGTGGGGTACCTGACCACTTTAGACCTCGCTACCTTGTCCCATACGGCCTGGGCATCCGTCTGTCTCTCATGTCTGGTGTGTAAAGTGTTTGCATCCGTCGCCTGTTGTATGGTGGGGGGGTGTATGTCCCATTTTCCTCCTCTGCTCCCGGGGAGGAGCTCCCATTTGGCTGGTCCTTCTTCCACGTGGAGGTGACTGTCCTCCCACCAGGTCTCAACCGCTGCTTGTACGTTGTAGCATTGGGAGCAGAGGTCGTTCCGTACATGTGGCCCTGTGTTGCACATTCTTCCCCTTGCATTTACCATGTCCTTTAGCTTCACCTCCGGGAGCTCGTATCGCTGCCATGGTCTTGTGTCCACCACACAGTCCACACTTTGGGTGTGTCTTTCCTGGTTTGGGGCGTTCGTGTCGTGCAGGTTCGCCTCCCTCATTGGTTGCCTTACGGCTCTGGTCGTGCGGACTTTGCTTTGCGGACATGTTGTGAGCGCCCTCCTTATGTACTCCGCGGCAGCATCTGGGTCACCACAGTGGGCTTGCCACCCTGCTTTGTTGGCGACTATCAGTACTCTGAGGTTTTAGTTGCACTGTTTCGCTTGTTGGTGGGCAGAACCCATCCAGTGGTCGGGGGGCAGGAAGGTGAATTTGCCTTGTGGTATCTCAAATAGTTCGTGTACTAGGTGTCCCGCGTGTGCGATGTACAGTTTTCTGTATGGGGTTTTCTCGTATGTCGGGTATACTCCGACCCCGAATACCGGGTCTTGGGTGGTGGTGGCCGCAATGGCAAAGTCCAGTGCTTTTTTGAGGTCCTGTGGCGTGTATTCTGGGTTGAATTGGTAGGCCCCCAGTTTCATCCAGTTTGTCGTCCAGGCTGAGCCTCTGGCCCCAAACACCTTGTCCCTATCGTACTTGGCATAATACATTGTGGTGGTGTGGTGGACATTGAGGGGTGAGGCAAAGAGTTCAGTGGTTATTCCGAATGCCTGTTGTAGTGCCTTTTGCATTTGGGCAGGAAACGTCCAGTGGTTCTGTAGGTTCTTTTTGCGTTCCTCCTTTTCTTCTTTGCTTGAGTACCTAATGGGGAGGTGCCCTACTTCCTCCTCGAACGTGGAGACCTTTATCCTATGGTCCTCCCACAGTTCCGTGCGTAGTGTGCTTTGGTGTGGGGTTTGGTTGTGTGTAGTACCCACTGCTTGGGTGTATCTCTCATGTAGCCTGAGGAGCTTTTCTTTCGTGAGGGTACATATGTACTTCCCATTTCTATGGTAGCTGTGGGCAAGTTCCCCCTCTAGCCTTATCTGGTAGTGGTGTTCTCTGTTGTCCGCAATGTCTTGCTCTGGGTTGGTTTAAGTTGGGTCTAGGGTGAGGTTTCCCGCATGTAGTGTGGGCCAGGCCTGCCCCATGTGTGGCCTTCCAGCTAGTATTTCCCTGAGTCCTGTGGGGTGGGTCACCTGGGAGCCTCTTGCCCGCAGCCTTCTTTTCAGGGTTGGGAAGGTGGTCGCACTTTGGCCTCTTCGTTTGGCCAGCTTTAGGTAGTCAATTATGGTTTCCCGTGTACTCCATGCGTAGGAGTCGCTCCCGTCTGAATGCTGCCACTGAGTTCTGTACTGCGTCACCAGGGAGTGAGGGTCCGTTGGGTCAATGAGTAGGGTCCTCATTGCGACAATCTCCTTTGGTTTGTCTATTGTTTGGCCTTTTTCGAAGCGGCATGTCTCCATCTTTTCAGCCATGGGGTCTATTTCGTCCATCCACTTGGTTCGTGGGCATCTGTGGGGGGCTTGTAGTTCTCCCTCCTCCTCCTGTGTTTGGCCGGTGGTTTCCGTCTCATTGATCTTGGTGAGCGGGTGTAGGGAGAGTTGCCTGTGAATCTCTTCTCTGGGAACCAGCCTTGCCTCCCATTCTGTCATTTTAGCCCGTAGTTGTTCCGGGTTGAGGCGCGGGAGGTTGGTTCGCATTGTGTGGGGGTCCAGCGGCCCCTCACAGGGAATGCTCCGGTATTGTCGTTTCAGCCGTCGGTTTGTGCTGCTATCATAGAAGTCCCCTGGCTTCGCTATGTCCCTCGGTTGGGCTTCGCACAGGTACGGGTATAGGTGCGCCAGGCCTTTTGCTATGGCATTGCGGTCTGCCTTGAGGGCTGCGTGTGTGCACTGTTCCCTAATGTTCGCTTGGCTAATCGCTTGTTGGCCATCTTGGGTTATAAGGAATGCCAGGTCTGGGAAGTGTGTAAATAGTTTAAGGCACGTCATGAAATTTATCGCGGTTGGCGTGTCCTTGGGTACTCTGAGCTTGGTGGTTTGGTCTGTGCACATCGCCTGCCAGTCTGGGGGCGCTGGTAGGTCCCCATCCATTATTTTGCCTGCTTTCGTTTTCCTCGTTGTCCCTTCCATTTCTTTGTCAGACTTTCTTCTGGTCGCCCCCTTCATCTGTTCCATTATCTTTGGTACGGGGGTTTGGAGCTGCCTGAGCATCCCCTTAGTCCCCTGAGGCGTAATGTTGTATCTGAGCAGGGCATTGAGTTTTCTTAGTGTGTTGTATTTTGTCTGGTGTCCTCCCCAGAGTTTGTTAAGGTCTGTGCAATTCATGCGTGTGGCGCAGTGGTATTCTACCAGCCCTCTGGTGGACCTACTGACGTGGGACATTCTGAGTCTTGACCTTAGGTTTATTTGTCTCCACGCCGGGCCCCGTACTGCTCCTCTGTCCTCTTCGCTGTGCATGGCCTCCAGTAGCCCACTCCAAATCGACTGGGCGTAGACCGCTTGGAGTGGCACCATGCCCAGGCCGAACCTTTCCTTTTCCTGTGTGGTAAAAATGTTTGGCGTTCCGTTGCGGGGCAGGCCGCGCCCTGTATGTTCTTTGTGGCTCCGCCTATTACTTTGTTGAAGTCGTCTTTCTCACCCGCTGTGTAGAGCCCCAGGTGCAGTCCGTATCTGAACTTGCCCAGTATTGCGGCATGCAGTGAGTATTCTTTTTGGTCTGGCGTTAGTGGGGAGCGCAGCAGTGCCTGTATTCTGTGGTTCATCTCCTCCCTGACGGCTTCTTTCTCCTTCTCCCATTTGCCTGAGAATGCCAGTAGTACCCCCAGGTATTTGTATGTGTCGTCTGGCTTGAGTATTTTGAAGTGGCTTAGCTTACCGTCCGCTCCAATCGGTTTGAGGTCCGCATGGAGTTGTTCAGGTATGGAAACTCCGTTCTTTATGCCGGTTATGGCTGACTTTGTAAGGTCAATCTTGAGTTCACTCCATTGTGAGAATGCCTGTAGTTTGTGTAACTGAGCTCTCATGTGGAAAATTGTGGGGCACAGTATGAGTAGGTCATCGACGAACGCTCCTGCTGTTGTCCTGAGGGGGCCCAGTCTTTCCTGTTCTGCTGCGTACTTGTGTCGGTATCCATGCCCCCCCACCTCTAGCCATCTTAGCAACGGTTCTTGGTATACTATGAAGAGGAGGGGGCTCATGCTGTCCCCTTGGAGGAGTCCTCTTTGCACCTGCACCGTTTTGAGAGAGGTTTCTCCCCCTACCCTGGTGTTCATTGACATGGTGTCATGGCTTTGCGTACCCAGGACATCTCGCACCACTTGTGTGAGGTCTTCGGGTATCCCGAGGTACTGCATTGTGTGCAGTAGCTTGTTGTGGTCCACTGAGCCATACGCATTCTCGAAGTCTACATACAGGCCATGCAGTTCCCGTCCTGAGACATTTGCATCCTCTATCGCATTGGTCACTCTAGTGAGTTGTCGGAGTGTGTTCTTCTTCTCTCTCGAGCCTTCCTGCGCCTGAGCTAGTATTCCCTGCGTCTCGCAGAACGCGGAGAGCTATTTGTGAGGTGTATAGCTTGAATACCCCCTCAAGTAGGGCTATGGGTCGGTAGTTTTGCTGCAGGGTGACGTCCCCCTTCTTGTGGCGGAAGCAGAATGTCCCCTTTTTTTTCCAGGTGAGGGGGACGTGTTTGCTGTTCCACATTTCCAGCATGAGGGCATGTAGAGCGTCGTGGAAATCCTCCGGCATGTACTTGAGAATTTCATTTGGGGTTCTGGTGGGGCCCGGTGCTTTGTTGTTGTTTAGGGTGTGCACCGCTTTGCTGTAGCCTTGTCTACTTATCGTGAGGTCCAGTCCCGTGGGGTCCGGTCTCGGTGCCTTTGTGAGGCGCTCTTTTTGGGCTGGGTCTTCCCATGGTGGGGGGTTCGGGTCCGGTGGGCTGCGATGCTCCATCTTGTATGGTTCCGAGTGAGCCATGTGGTCCGCGAGTGCGTTTGCAATGTTCATATGGCCTACCGCCAGGTTGCTCTCCCTATCCTGCAGTGCCTGTATGTTCGCCGTGGGGGCGTGGCCTGTTTCCTGCGCTTTGGCGTATATCCTCTTGTGGTATCTTTTTTGGTTGTTCCAGTATTCTTTTACCATTTTGTCGTTGTGCCTTTGCTTGGCTCGTTTCCAATGCTGTTTGACCACTTTGTGTGCCGCCGACCTTTCTTTCTTGGCCTCTGCGGTAAGCCGCGTCACCCATTCCTTTGCATCTGCATTATTTCTGTTTGTTGGGCCCTCCATTTCTCCTTCTTTCAGGTCCCGGAGGATTGAGTGTTCCGTGTGTGGGTTTCGTAGGTGTTGTTTGGCCTGCTTGTGCGCCCGCATTGTGAGTAGTGCGGCGTCTCTTGCTTTCCTGTCCTTTTTGCTCATCAGCAGGTCTGTCGCCACTCTGTTGGAGGTGCCTCCCACTACTGCAGTTGGTAGTTCTTCGTCCTTCAGCGCGCATTTGTTCGCTCTGGTGAGTATGTCCAGTACGGCTTCTCCTGCTCTGTCTATGGTGGCATGCGCTACCTGCCTGTTGCCCTCTTCCCTGCATTGGGTGGCTATCTCTGTTATGCGTCTCAGCTCAGCAATCCTGGCGTAGTCATGTGTCCTGAGAAGGACGCTTTGGAGCGTTTCCCTGTCGGTTTTGTTTAGGGGCGTGTCCAGCTTCACGTGTCCTGGTTGGGGGTCGCGGTCCACGTACGGTTCGTGGGTATCTATGCTGTCCAACCGAAGGGTTGCTAGGCTCACCATCTCGTGGTCGCTCGTGTGGTGTTGGGTGAGGTGCGTGCTGTTCCCCGTCTCGTATTGCGCTCGTTTGTTTTTCGGTGCTAGCCATCTGTCAATGTTTCTGTTTTTCGCCCAGTTCGGTGTGGTGTTGACTGGCGGGCCTACATTGTGGAGGTCCAGCTCCTCCGCGAGTTTCGTCCATTGCTTGTCGGTTTTTGTTACCCCCTTGCCTGTGCTGGTGTTGCTCGCATTGAGGTCTCCTCCTATAACCACATGCTCGTTCGGTTTTTCCGCGGTTTTCCGGAGCAGGTTGGTTGTGTACTTGAGTATTTTGCTCCTGGTTTTCCATTCTTCTGCTCCCGGCGGGTTGTAAATGCCCAGTACATGGTACATCACGTCCCCGGGCAGGTGCAGCACTATGTGCAGGAGGTACCCCTCGAGGTGCCGCGCAGGGACGACGTGGTGGTTGTTTGCGTGACTGTAGGGGTTGCTGAGGAGTATTACTACTCCCCCCTTCATTGCTTGTTCCGTCGTGCCCTCTGCCTGTCGCCCTTCCGTCTTGGTGCCTATTGCAGTGAACCGCATGTCTCTGAATCTCCTCATCGCACTGTCGTGTGCGTGCTTCACTTCTGTGAGCACTATCACTTGCAGTCCCAGCTGGTTTTCGTTTCTTTTCCCGACGACTTCGGCAAGGTCGAGGCAGGCATCACTTTGCCCTGCTACATTCCATGTGAGCATGTGCAGGCGGTCTTCCCCTATGTCTGTCTTTTTCGGTTCTGTGAGGGGGGGCTAGTATTCGTGGGGGCCCTGCCCTTCCTCCGGTGCTTCCTTTCGTGTGTCTTCAAATTTCTCCCATTGTGCAATTGGTTCGTCTCCCATCTCCCCCTCCTCCTCGTTTGGGTGGGTTTCCGGTGCTTGCTGTTCCCCCAGTGCATTCCCGTCGTCGCTCGGCAGTGTTGTGGGGGCAGTCTGTGGAGCCATCTCCACAGGCCTGGTTGCTTTGTAGCACTTTTGCGTCCCTCCTCTTGGGTTTGCGGTGCTCTTCCCCCGACCTCCGGGTTTGTGTTTGGGCCATCGGTGGGCCGCTGGGTCTCTGTTGCCTATTGGCTGTCCACCGGCGTTTGCCTTTGCCCCTCGGCGGCAGCCATCCTCTCTTTTACTGGTTGTTGCATCGACTTCCTGTAGGCATCGACCGCCGCTCTGTTAGTGGTTCCCCATTTGCTAACCGCTTCACTGAAGTGGGTGGGCCAGTGTCCCCCTGGGCATGTTTTTTGGAAGTGCATCCACGCTTTGGTGGCCATCAGGACCCATGCCCCACAGCTGTAATGGTCTTGTGCACTTTGGTTGCCTACGTTCATTAGTTCAACGGAGATTTCTTTTCCCAGTGTTTTGGCCAGGTGTTCTGCCCAGGTGTTCATGTCGGCTATCAGTCTTTTGGTATTGTATAGGGTTGTTCTGGTTTTTCCATTGGAGGAGTCATATATCCACAGTTTCAGTTTGTTGTTTTCTCTGTCCGGGCCTGCTAGTACCACTCTCCAGTGTTTGCCATCGCACACCGGTACGCAGAAGCTTCTAGAGCTCTTGAGTAGCTGCAGCGCTTTTGCTGTGTGTGGTTTGCTATTGTCTCCTGGTTTGAGGGTTTCTCTCATCGTGGCTATTACCAGGGGTGGCAATGGGTTGTCCTCGTACAGTGCGTGGGCGTGCCTAATTTGGTGTGCGTTGAGCCTACCTTTTGTTTCGAACAGCCCTCTTGTGGTTGTGTCGTACGGGTATGTTTCTGTGTGGGTTTGGCTTCCCCCTCCTATCATATCTGGTCCCCAGTTCTTGGCTTGTTCATCTGTCCTTCGTGTTATCATCCGCATTAGCCGTTTGCCCCTCATTGGGGTGCCTTCCCTTATTGTGGTTACAACTTACTCAGGTTTTCTCGTTCTGACAAGCATGGGTCTGCCATTTCGGTTAATCAGTCTGAGTAGTTTGTATCCGTAGGGCGGTTGGGAGCTCCACCCTGCCGCATTTTTCGCTGCTGTTCGCTTTCTTCTGTATCTGCGGTTGCTTGTTCTCTCGTTTTGTTTATTTCGGCTCATCTCTCTTCTGCGGCCCCACGCTGTTCCTCCTGGTGTGAGTGTTGCAATCAGCACGGCGAGCAGTGGGGTCATGGTAACTGCAGCTTTTCGTAGCGGCTCGGTCACTTCCCCTCGTGTCCACCCTGGTGCACACCACAGCATTTGTGGCGTTATCAGGTTTATGGTTACAGCGTTACATTGCCCTATGTGCGTGTTTGTAACACCCCTAATCCAATTCCATTGGCGGTTATCATTTTTGGTGCGTTGTCCAGTAATTGTGTAGGAGTATTTTCGTGTTTCGGTGTTTTTTTTGATTTTTTTTAATTTTTACGTAGAGCATTTTTAGGAATTCGCTTGTGGTCGAATGTCGGCGGCTTGCCCCAGCATTTTGTGTGTCTATTCCCCTTGCTCTCCTTAGACAATCCCTGGAGTTTCGCGTCGTTTTTCCCGTCATGTTGTGCCGTGCACGTGTATTTGTTTCCCTTGCCATTAGGGTTATTTTAGGGTTCGCCGTTGTACCGCTGCGGTTCATCGCTGTGTGGGTGAGTGGTGGTGTGCCAGTTGGTTGGCTGGGTTGCTTTCGTGCCCATATTGTGCGTATCTGGTACGGCTGTATCGCTTTCATAATTGTCGAGTTTGTGGTTACAACGTTACATTGCCCTAAATTCTTGTATGTAACACCCCTAATGTGTTTTCCTTGGTGGGCCTCATTTTTGGTATGTCTTCCTGCCATTGTGTAAAATTTTCGGGTTGTTTCGGCGTGTTTTCCGAAATTTGTTGTTTTTACGTAGAGCATTTTTGGGAATTCGCTTGTGGTCGACTGTGGGCTGTTTGCCTTTATCTTTCGTGTAATGTGTCTCCATATCCCCCTGAGCCATCCTCCCAAGTTTTTTGGCTTCCCTCTCAGTATATGGAGCTTGGTGGGGTCCTTTGTGCCTTTAATTGTTAGGGTTCCGGTAGGGTTCGTCTTCGTATTGCAGTAGCGCTGTGTTGGCTTGCCGGGGGGGAATGTATTCTTGCCACTGTTGTCGGTGTATAATATATTTTTTTGTTTAAGTGTATGTGTATAGCGGTGCATTGTCGCAGCCTTTCCCTGTTGCTGGCATATGCCGTGAGAGTTTGGTTTGTGTACATTAGTTGTGTGCTGAGTGCGTTGCTTAACGTTTTGTGGGGTATCAGAATGGGGTAAGCAATATTGTGCATCAGGTGCTAAATATACAGTTATTACCGTATCGAGATTTATGCTTCTCCTTGCTGTGTAGTGTCGTTCCTCGGGTATTCCGTTAGGCTTGCTTGAGCTGCCATGGAAATAGTGTGCGGGTGCGTTATTAGTTGCCACAGTGACACTATGTGTTTTAAGGGGAGTCGGGTGCAGGAGGTATATTATGTGAGGGCCAGTTAAGTTTGGACTTGTGTCCAGTCCGCATGCAGGGTGGGCATATTGCCCAGCAGGGATTTGTACACCAGGTTTCTCACAGTGTGGGTTGGCATAGCAGGGCAGTACATGTGAGCAATAAAATATTACCACTAGTTGTGTTTTAAAGCAGGCTAGTCTGGGATTGTTGTCTCCCATATTTTCTCTACCTACTTTAGCTGCAGGGCTTGCTGATGGTGCCTCTGTGCCTTTCAGTGCCGAGGCGTTGTGCTTTCCACCTGCCCGATGACAGCATCCATCCCTGTTTAGTATTTGGTTAGCTTGCAGTGTTGTGATCACCCGTCCAGACAGGGGTAGGGGGTATGCTGTGAGTACCTTTTGGTTGAGATTGTGGTTCGTGCCGGTGTTCACGGGCTGCTCTCTTGGCTCATGGACCTCTGTTGCAGCAAGTCCCCCCCAACTCGGTGTCTGTGTGCTCTCCCGACTGTGTGGTGGGAGGGTGGGCTTGGGTGTGATCGGTGTTACCTTGGTGGACTGGCGGGTGGTCCTCCTTGCAGTTGGTTGTCCAGATGCTGGGACCCCCATAGGTATATCCGCAGGTGCCCCTTGTCCCTTGGCCCTCTTGGCAGGGGGCTTGTCAGGCTTGGGCTCCTTCCTGTTCCCCTTGGCGATGACCGGTTTCTTGATGCCCAGCCCTTTCCTTTTCTCTGACGGGGCCCCCTTGTGCTTGGGGGGTCCCATAAAAGGGATTCTCCTGTAGTCTTGGTCCTCTCCTCCATGGGAGTCAGCGATGAACTTGTCGTACTTGGCCTTTCTGACCTCGGGCGGGTCAGTGGCCAAGTACTGCACCTTCTCTCGCAGTGAGGGCTGCGTGCTGCCCTCCTCCCTGGAGGCCGTGGTGTTGGCACTCCTCAGTCCCCACCTCCCCAGACCTCCCTCCGAGCTGGCCTCCTGCTTGTCCTCTTCGGGGGTCTTGGTGAGGCGGTTCGTGAGGGTCACGAGCGTATCGACCATAGCCCGGCCCGTGTCTTTGTATGTGGAGTGAAAGTCCCGGATGCCTGAGGTGATGTCCTGGTGCCTCTCCGCTGCTTTGGTCTCATTGACCTCGGTGCATGCAGCTGCAGCTGCTGCCTTCTGATTGAGCAGCTCCAGTTCGTGTCCGATGTTGTGCAATAGGTGCTTGGTCTCGGGGGTGGCCGATGACACCGGGGGGGCTAGAGTGGCCGCCTGTTGTACTTTTCGTAAGCACTCCTCGGTTGTCTGTTGCATAATGTGGATGGCCGCCTCGCCAGTCTCCCGCAGCTTCTCCTCGTCTGTCGAGCCCCACCCTTGGTGCTGTGGGCGGGGAGGCGCTGTCTGCCTGTGTCTGGACTTTGAGCCCATAAGGCTCCAGCGTCTCACTTCCACCTTCATTGGGATGAAGATCTTCTCACCGGTGGTTTCGTCGTCACTGAGTTGTACGTCGACCTCGATGGTGCTGCCAACTGTTACCAGCAGGCCGTACGCCGTCTCCGTGAAGATTGCGTAAAAGTTAACAGTGTCGTTACTGTTTCTCTTCCACTGCAGCAGGGACTCTACCGTGTTGTCAGAGGGTGCCCACCGTGGTGTCCCCAGATGCTTTTCGAACACAAGGTAGGAGTCCTCGCCGGTAGGTAGTAGCCCTTGTTGAACCGCCAGCGTGGAGAGTTTTTTTGTGATTGCGTCCACTATGCGTACCCGGTGTCCAACAAATAGGTGTTGGCTGTAGTCGATTACAGCCACCTCCCTTTGCCCCAGCGCCTGCTTCTCCGCTGCTGACGGCAGAAGCCCCTTCTTCGTTGGGAAGCCGAAGTCAAGGTTCTTGTCTTTGATGAGCAGTTGTGCCAGGTCTTGATCGTGTGTGACTAGGAACAATACCTCCCTGATTTTGTTATCAGCAGGCGTCTCGTCGCGTGCCCCTTTTCGTATGTGGGAGATGGCACCACTTCCTCCCCACCCTTGCTGAGTGACAAGATTTCCCAGGATGCTGGCAGCTTGCGCCACCGTTACCCCCCTCAGTTGAGGTGATGACACTTGCACCGTCCTCGAGCGTAGAGTTCCCGAGGGCTGTCTGTACGGGGACCATACATAAACCCTCGGGATGACCCTCGGCGGCTCGATGTCGACCCACGGGTCGTCCACGACTGTCATAGGCACTAGAAAGTTTGTGTTGAATAGTACGAACAGGGCGATTGGCCGCTTCTTGAAGGCCAGGTCTATTTGCACAACCTTGCCTTCCTTGTTCGTCCAGAGCTGAGTATGCTCGATGTTGAACACTCTGGTGTCTTCTTCCAGTTCCAGTGCGCGTCTGATGACGTCTCCCAAGTATCTCAAGTAGAGTAGGACGTAACGCTGGGTCTCGCGGAGGTCCGTGATTTTTTTGTTGGGGGGATCCCTGAAGGGGAAGGCTGTGCCTGTTGGTCTCTTCAGGCGGTAGGTCGCAGCCCGTGATCGGTCGGACATGCCTGAGGATCTGGTGTTCCTCTCCCCCCCCAGATTCCTCTGTGTCAAGGGTCGCCTCCGGCAGCCCGAGCTTGCAGAACTCCTCCGGTTTGTTTTCCGCGTGAGGGAGGTCCCTGGTGTCTTCCCACCAGGAGGTGATTATCTTTTCGATTTCACCCTCCCGGTCGGTGCCCAGTGCTACCTTTGTGGGCAGCTTGGACACCTCGTCGATTGCCTTGGCAACCGACGGGACTTTGTCCCCCTTAGGGGACGCCGTGTGCTTCGTGTAAGCATATGGCTGTAGCAGTGCGTTTGCTACGATTCGAGTTGGGACCCGTCCCTTCTCTGACCCCATGGGGCTCTCAGCCCGTGGGCCGGCGGGGCTCTTGGCCCCTGATTTTGTTCGTGTGTCGTTTGATTTTTTGTCTGGTTTAAAGGTTTTGACTTCTGTCTTCCCCCACCTGAACTGCTTTCGCAGAGCAGGCTCCTCGTAAGGATTAGGGGGCCCAGAGAGGTCGATTGTCGGGGACGTTGGCTTCGCCGCTGTGTCAGCAGGCGTGCCCGAGTCAGTAGGAGTGGCGTATTCTTGCGATGCCTCAGAGCCCTCACCCATGGGTGAGTCCAAGGTTGGCATACTTGTGATTTCTGGCAGTTTGGCCCGTTTTGTCGGAGATGCATCCTCCTCGGCCGACCTCTTGCGGCCGCCGATGTTGGTGCGTGCCCTGGTTTTTGGGCGGAGCATTTTTACCAGCTGTGCGTTGAGCATGTCGTTCTGTTTGTCGAGAAAAGTACTTCGAGTAGGTGGGGGTGTGCTGTTGAGGGTTTTGCTGCCGGTCGGGGTGTCGCTTTTGCCCTGCGAGTTCAAAAAACCGTTAGCATGGTACGGACACTGGCCAGCAAGACAGGGGACTGGGCGTGGGCGGGCCAAATCTGCATTGTGCCGTTGTGCCGCCTGCTGTGTTGTCGTCGGTGCGGTCCATGCAGTGGTGTTACCTAATCCTGCGAGCACAGTTAGTAGGAAAATTACATTTATGAATTTTATATTTTGGTCCGCGGCTCGGACCAGGTGGCACGTTCAGGCGGTTCCGCGAGAAGTGTTGTTGGAATGTCATAGACGATGTCAAAGACTAGTAAGCCGCTGTCCACAGCGCGCCTCTCTTGTTGGAACGTCATAGACGATGTCAAAGACTAGTAAGCTGCTGTCCACAGCGCGCCTCTCTTGTTGGAACGTCATAGACGATGTCAAAGACTAGTAAGCCGCTGTCCACAGCGCGCCTCTCTTGTTGGAACGTCATAGACGATGTCAAAGACTAGTAAGCCGCTGTCCACAGCGCGCCTCTCTTGTTGGAACGTCATAGACGATGTCAAAGACTAGTAAGCCGCTGTCCACAACGCGCCCCTCTTGTTGGAACGTCATCACGAGTCTACCAAGTGAATTCCAATACCAAGAACTCGCTCCGTTGCCGGGATCAAGCTCGGAAGGGAGGAAATCAGCCGACGCTCACACTCGTAAGTATGGGTTCTGGAGATTAGTGCATGGGCATGCTTATGCGCGCCTGTGATCAAATCCCCAATCTCCGCGACCGCTCTGCGGACGGCACAGTTTCGAATCTATGGAGAGTCACGCAGTTGTGCGATCGGGATTTACTTTGGGGGGGGAGCTGGCTGGGCTGCAGCGAGACCCTATGGCTATGGCTGGAGCAGGGCTACCTTCCAGCATTATTTCCAGAGCCGGAGTGGTACAACGGAGACGAGTACTCAATGGAGGAGGGAGGGTACTTCCTCGAGTACAATCGCTTGATCGGAGGTTTCAAGATGGTGCAGTCTCGAGTCCAATCTTGCGACTGCGGCGACAATAGCACCCTCACTTCTCACGAGAAGTCCGATTGCGGCTGCCCTGCATGGTTCAACTCGTTTTATCCTGTCGTTTACCCTAACCTTCGGCCAGAGTGAGGCGCTGTCCTTTCTTCGCCCTCCCCCTTTCCTGCACCTGAAAATGACAGATGTTTCCTTCATCAGAGTTCCACTATCTGCCGGTGCCGCGTGATGCTCCGCCAGTGACATCGCCGAAGCGAGGGCGTCACGCAGACGTCTTGAGTCTAGGCCAGACTGATCCGAGCCCTGATCTGACCGTCATGACTGATCCGAGCCCTGATCTGACCGTCATGACACCATGACCTGTGTCCGCAGAACGGAGAGCAGGGAGCCCTTCGGGCCAGAGTGGGACCCTGAGAAGTACGAGTATGACTCGCAATACGGCGGGTACACTATCATCATTCCGTCTCAAAGAAAGCTGGCGGAACTAACCCTCGCAGAACTCAAGGTGCGCCGCATGGCTGTCACCCAGCATCAGGTCTGTGGCGGTAGAGATAGGCGCGTGCACCGCCCATGAGCTGCCTGGTGGCAGTGTCTGTGCAGTGTGACGAGGCTTACCTGGGGGCATGCCGGCAGGAATTGCTTACGCCGATACCCGCGAATCAACATGCAGAGTTGCGTGAAGATGCGGAATATCGCGTGTTTGGTAGTGATTGGTACATACATACATTCATCTGTGCTGCTTTGGATTTTTCCAGAGGTGTGTGTTTGTGTCGGTGGAAGGAGCCTTTAGCTTGCCTTGGCTTGAGCACTGGAATGGAGTATTTCCATGACGGACCTGTGGTGCAAAGCTGGATGAGCTCGAAGCTACCCCACATTTTGGGCTGTGATTCGTGTTTGTGATGGGTTCGCTTTGTGCTTGGTTTGGGATGTGTCGAAGTGAATGGTATCTTGGCACAGCCCCGCCCTGTTCCTGAATGCTTCTCACATCCACTGGGATGATGGTGGGCTGGCTTTTGTCGGCGGATCTCATGCCGTTCAGTGTGTGCCGGTGGTATCTTGGCACCCGCCTGTTCCAGATGCTTCTCACATCCAGGGATGATGGTGGGCCTTTGTCGGCGGATCTCATGCCGTTCAGTGTGCCGGTGGTATCTTGGCACAGCCCTGCCCTGTTCCTGAATGCTTCTCACATCCACTGGGATGATGGTGGGCTGGCTTTTGTCGGCGGGCCTCATGCCGTTCAGTGTGACGAGGGTTATGCAGTTTAACAGACTCTCGTTCCACCCTTCCTTCCCTAGCAACAGGCGGCTAGGGGTCTGACACGAGCCTGCTAGGCTATGAGGTTTGACGGCGGTGTTGTGGCGAGTGGGCGTGGGATAGAATGACAAGTGGATCGACAAGGGAACGCGGAAGCTGTCGCTCACATTCAATGCGTATAATGGAAACGTGCGAATGTTCACCGTGTTCAAGCTCTCCTTTGACTTTGGCCCCACCGGCAAGCTCGTCTACCTCTTCCGCGCACAGACCTTCCGCGTCGAATATTACTCCACCAG
Organism: Cymbomonas tetramitiformis; assembly: GCA_001247695.2. Classification (NCBI taxonomy): domain Eukaryota; kingdom Viridiplantae; phylum Chlorophyta; class Pyramimonadophyceae; order Pyramimonadales; family Pyramimonadaceae; genus Cymbomonas; species Cymbomonas tetramitiformis. The sequence goes on from LGRX02007768.1 coordinate 21,373, forward strand.
CGGTGCGTAGGGCCCATGGCTGTGCAGCGAGTTGCACCGATCCGGCTAAGAGCAGATATCTGCCACGTGGAGTTTAATTGTGACGTGGGCAGAACTGCGCCCAGTCAGCCCTGTCAGATTCACTCGAAAGTGAGCAAAGCCGGCTGCGCGGTGCTCCGCTGAGAGAGCCGGCTGCGCTGAGGAGGGCGCTCATGATGGCGCCTGCCTCGCGGGGTTGAAAATATCCACAGAGGAGCAGACACCTTGGGGCCGATGCGTCGCCTGATGGTGGTATGCGCAGGTGACCAGTTCCGCGGCTTCCTCGAAGCAGTGCTCCTGTGCTACACCCTTTGCTCATTCCTCTCTGAACTGCAAGAGCTGTACCAGAAAAGGTAAGCTCTCTTTCTCTGTTTCTGTCTTTCGAACGTTGTTGAACCGTGTCAGGAATTTCTCGGGCCGTTGATGCACGCTGCAGGAACATGCACTCGCGGCCGTTGATGCACGCTGCGGCAATATGCATCCTCGGCCTGCTGGATGTAATGGGCCGAGCGCTGATGGGAGAGCCTCGACGAGTGGCTTCTCGCACTGTCAAAGCATAGTGCAATGACATCGCTGAGGTCTCGATAGGTCTAGGCGGCGTAGACATCTGATTGCGGTCAGGAGTGAACAGTTGAGGTGAAGGCCGGAAGCACCAGCGACCTCTACCGCGCATGCGCCTAGGCTGCAGGGGTCCCGGACACCGCAGCTCTGCGCGCCCCCCTGGCTGACACGGAGGAGCCAATGCAACAATTTAGCTGGCAGAGAAAAGAGTGTGTTCAGTTGTGGTGACATGGATCCATTTGAGAAGAGAAATCCTGACCGCTGGTTTGACGAGGAGAGACATCCTGAGCGCTGTTTTGATGGGAAGAGAAATCCTGATCGCTGGTTTGATGGGAGGAGCAGGGTTGGCGAAACACACCGGAGCTTTCGAATCAAGGAGTATTTCTCGGATGCTGGCAACCAGATTGATCTGCTCCGAATTGTACTGTTTCTTGTTGCTTGTTGGTCGTAAGTGGCTGTAACCCCCTCAGGATCACCATGTGGCCGATCTCACGGGCGCTAGCACTTCCATCTGCACTTGCAACTTCCTTTCCCTCCGTCCCTCGCACATCACGTTTTCTTCTGCTGTGGCCGAATTTGAAGGGTCCTGAGCCATGCCTGGATCCACTCCTGCCCGTCAATCAGACAACCAGTGGACCCTCGAGTACCTGCCTTGCGATCGATGTATAGCTGCCCCAGTATGTAGCACTGACCGTTGGATGTGCGCATTCCTCAGATGGCTGCATATTCTATATCATCCAGTCGCGAGGAATTTAGAGCTTCCCCTTGACAAACACACCTAGTACAGCCCCACCGCCCACCCTCATCGGCAAACTGTGGCCCTCCGATGGCGTGTTCCCTGCAGGCATTCCTCGGTGGAGCCTGCGGTGCAGATCCCATCCTCACCTCTCACACCGCAGAATCTTAGCGCCCCCCCCGCCGCGCTCCGGCATGACAGGCTATTCGAGGAGAGCTGCGGCGTGCGGGTGCCCATCGTTTCGAAGAGTGCCCATTGCACGCCCTGCCCCCATTGCCCAACATGCGGGAGGCGCTTCCGGGAGCTCGGCGGTCCGCGCAGAGTGCGCAAATCTGCGGGAGCCGCGGAATGAACTGCTGCGGTGTGTTGTTGTCCGGCACTGATGTGGTGCGGGGCACGGGCAGCTACTATGACATGGACGCGCTTGCCAACGTTCACAAGCAAAACACACGATTGCAGTCCGTCCTTATTTTCGTGTGCATGATCACGACCTTCAAGTACATGAGTGTCAGCCCGGTGTACGGCATTGTCGTGAGAACAGTGATCAAGGCGGGGCCCAGCCTGTTCCAATTCTTTGTAATGGTACCGCACCCACCTTTTCTTCCCGCGCCACCTCGCCACCTGACAAGACTGTCTTGCAACATCGCCCATATCGCCCATGCCATGGCACCAGATTGGCTGAGTCTTGTTCTTAGCATGGCACACCCCTCATCCTCCCGGCCACCTCCTGCCCCGCGATCATGCTCTCCGTCGCCGCAAGGACTTGCTCAAGCGCCATGCCAGCCTGTGTGCTTCGCCGGCACTCCCGCCCCGCGCTCGGCCCTTCAACATGCTCCGCCTTTGCTGAGCTTGTTGGGGACCTGGGGCATGAGCTGTGGGCAGTTCACCATCACGTGCTACACCTTCGCCGTGATGGGAGTGTGAGTACCCGGCCATTGCGGCCTCCCCACCCTCTCGCAGGCCCCGGCTTGTCATGGCCACGCCACGGGGGGGGTAGCACCAAGCGCAGGTGCTCCTGGGGCAATGGGGCTTTAGTTGGGGGAGACCCAAGCGCAGGTGCGCCAGGTGAGATGTTGCCATGGCGCAGGTGTTCACTAGTTTACACCAGGGACTGTGTTGTGCATGTATCGCGTATATATTTGCACTGTGGCATTTCTGCTGCGGCGTGCACGCACCGTGCGCATGGGTGCGTCGATTTTAGCAGGAGCGTAAGAGGCCCCCCTGCATAGTTTTAAACCTACAGTCTGCTCCGATGTGGGATTTTCACAAGCAGTCATGCGCCGCGCCTGCCACTAGTGATGCCACTTTGCAAGAGAAGCACGAGGGACCTCTCCCCTGGTCCGCATTCGCCTGGGGCAAGCAGCGGGCGGCTCTGGGAGTGCCGGCAAGTGTTTGGCTCTCGTCGCGCCAGGGGACGCCAGCATACCAAGGGCGTGCGCTCTGGAGAGAGGAGGCGCTCCTCTCTCCTAGGTGGGCGAATCCGATTCAAGCACAGCGGGCCTCGTCAGGGTCGAGCAGGACGAGCCTACTGGCTCTGAGGTGGGAAGGGGTGGTGTGCTGGGGGGCAGGCTGCTGTTCGGGCACATCATATACGAGTTTAGCGATGTGCCACGAGCCTGCAAGACGCTCGTCATGCTGATCACCATCGAGATCGGCATGGAGGACCTGAACAAGGCGGACCGCATCTTTGGGCCGATGTACTACAGCCTCTTCATCACCATCGTGTTCTTTCTCCTGGTCAACATTCTGTTGGCGATCTTGATGGTCCCTTCCCCACCCCCTTCCACCTGGCTCGCGTTCTGCTCCCGTCTCCTCTCATGAACAGCTGCCTCTGCCATTACTACTGCTCTCCCTGCACGCTATCTTCGTGGCCTACAGCTCGACATGCATGCATTACTCCCTGATCTCAAGATCCAGCGCCTCGGTCCTCTGAGGGCCTGTCGGCCGCGCCAGCCAGAGCCTGGAAGCTGGGATCCATCTTCTGAGACTGCGCCTCTTGAAGACATCGCATTGCCCCTGACTCCCCTCTCCTTCCCACCGCCTCCAGTTGCCGGGTGATGTGGTCACATCGCGGCATTCCCTGGCTGGGGCGGGCAATTCTTATGTTGCGGTGCGGTGGGCGGCTGCAGAATGCGTATTCGGCGCTCGCGCAAGAGAACATGATGGAGCAAAAAAATCAGGAGATTAACCTCTCGATCAACGTCATTAGCGAGTTCTGGCTCCAACTAAAGTCAAATCTCCAGTCAACGATCTGCAAGGTGCGGCGGCCAGAATGCCGTCCCCTAACATTGTTTCATCTGAGTTCAACCGCTAACTAGGTAGGCGGCGGGGCGAGGCCAGGCCAGGCGATGGTAGACTGACAGAGCGAGGCGGGGCTGGGCAAGTGGAGGGTGGAAGGGCGAGGCGGGGCTGGGCAAGTGGAGGGTGGCAGGGCGAGGCGGGGCTGGGCAATTGAGGTGTGGCAGGGCAAGGGAGGGGGCTGGTGATGGGGGTGAGCTGATGAAGAGGTGTGGTGGGGCGAGGGATGGCCAGTCGATGGACAGGTGATAGCGTGACGCACACATTTATTTGTTTACGAAGTATTTGTTTATTTATTTTTAGGTAGTATTTATTTATTTACGTGTGGTCGGTCGACACGGTGTGGTGGGGTGAGGGGTGCCTCCAGCTACTGAACTTAGAGTTTTCTCACTCCTTCATCAGTAACGAGGAAATGGTGAAATTGCTCGTGGAGGATCAGACTCTTCTCGAGGAGGTACTCCTCGGACCGAGAGAGGCTTCCTCACAGCACCTTGGGTGCACGCATCCGCTCGAGCATCGGCAACATGCAAGAGCAGCCCCACCATGTCAGCTGGCACACCTCTAGTTTAGCAGTGACTGCAGAGTGCTCGACTGTGGGCCAGGACCTGGACCAGAGTCCGATGGCCTTTGCACCATGGCTGATTACTGATGACATCCAGATTCGTGCGGATCTCCTGCGGGCGGCGGGGCGCAGGCCAAGAAGGTTCCTGTGAAGCCGACCATGGCCGAGCCCAATCCCGACCCTATCATCCTGATCACGTACGCGCAGCTGTTAGACCGGCTCAGCGCGACCCGGGTGAGATACGCCGTCTATTCCATCTCGGTCTATTCCATCTCGCCGTTCACTGCATGTTGCGTGCCCATGCTGACGTGGCCCATGCTGCCTGAATGACACTTGCTCGTGATGGTTTCTCTGTGATCGAAGCTAATTTGGGATGCCATGTGCCACGTGCTGCGTCAGGCAAATTTGATCGCGCTTGCTCTGTGATTGGAACTGACTTGGGGTGTCGTGTGCCACGTGGCGCGTCAGGCAAATTTGGTGATGATGGCCATTGGAATGGAGCAATCGGCCGTTGATGTGCGGCCCGGCCACAGATGTTATGCAGCACGTGACCCTTGCGGCCTAAATATGTCTGACGTGTGAAGAAGTGTCGGGCAGGGCAGGCTAGGCGTTCCGATGTTACACAGTTGACGAGGGCGTGCCATATTTATCATGCGCGGCCGGCCCTGTGAGGGCGACTGTTTCAGGTTGCGGGGTGCAAAAGTGTCCGGAATGGAAGGGGCCTTGCTTCGGAATGGAGCGCCTTTTGGGTCGCTGTGCAGTCGCCGATGTGGACGCGCCTGGGTGGTGCTTCACATTGTCATGCACCTTGTAGTGCTCCACCACTGGGCGATGAACTTAGTGAATTCTATGATAGTGTCCATGTACAGAGGCAGAAAGAGATCCCCACCAGAAAGTAGTGCGCCACAGACCAGCCTAGCTCGGCATAGTCCAGCATGCCATCTCACCGCAGGCGACTGTCTTGTAACTCGGCATAGTCCATCATGCCGTCTCATCACGAGGTATGATGGCTGGCTGCATACATTGGCCTCAGGCCTGTGAGAACTGTACTATACACTAAATCAGGAGTCCACTGTCCTCTCTTTGACTTCCATGCTAGTGGCAAGGTGCGTCCTTTAACATCCCCGCTGAATTTGATGGAACAGGATGCAATATGGAAGATACAGAACAGAGGCCTGAAGAAGAAGCGCGTAAACGAGGGGAGCCAAGTAGCCGACTCAGGAGCACCCAAGTTGCAACGCGCTATGGAAGTCAATGGACATCACTCTGCAATCCGTTTTCAACGGCAATGGAGTCAGTCTGCCATCGAATCCAGCAGGCACCACCTTTCTCCGATCGATGCCGAGGAAGATTACGATACAATCGAAGGCACAAATGCACATCACCCATCACCCAACGGAACTTACAGACATCGCTCTACCATCCAAGACAACGACTTCCATCTCCCATCTCCCATCGAAGCCAATGGACATCACCCTACCAGCAGTGTCAACGGAGGCCCTGACTCTGAAGAGAAGGGCAGCATACAAGTTACCCATTTCAATGGAATGCTCCCTTCTCCGAGGACCATCTCAGAGGAATCGGCATATGATTATGAGCAGAATTCCGTGGGTGATGCACCAATGGCAATGAAAGACAGGCATGGGAATTTTGAAGAGGATGTCTGGATGACTGAGTGGAAATTTTAAAAATAAGCAGTCCCTGCGAGTTAAGCATATTGTAAATTAGAGAGACGAAATCACACAGCTCTCGGTGTTTATGTTATGAACACAGAGCATAATCATAACACATCATTGTAATTTAACATATTCTGTATTTACGATCATTCCTAAGTAAGTAAGTAAGTAAGTCGATTTTGCCCCCGGCACAACCCCTCGTGAGCCCCCAAATTTCGCTCAAGTTGGTGGGAATCCCCCTTCCTGCGCCCCGAAATTCCGTGGCGAAATTCAATTGTGAATGAGAAGCACTTGCATCCCTGATGGGCCGCCCAATACCTCTGCGCAGGCATTTGATATTGGCAATGATCGAAGAGCTGAACTCTTTTATTTTCCCCGCATTTTGTGGGGGGTATCCGATATAGTAAATTCTGCAACTTTATGACTAGCATGAATGTTCACCCAAATCATGTGTCAAACGTTTGGTTGGATGCCGATTTCCAACTTTGCACCTCGGGGTTGATCACACGCCCTTGATTCCATCACTGTTATTCAGCAGCCCTCATTAAAATCGGCATATTGTACAACTTTCGCTGATCTGGTTGATGCAAACTCGTTTAAAACAAAATTTATCAATTGGTTCCATAGACCCCTTTCAAATATAGACTCCCCCAAAAGTATGGGTAAAACATAAAGAGTGCCATCACTCACCCTGCCGATGTAAACGCTCAAAACGAAAAGTGAATTACTTGAAGTATATAACACACACACAGTGTGTGTGATACGACGACCCTGCATATATTATACCGCTACGGTGTGCGACGTAGGCTGAGGATTGCGTTTCTGCACGGTGTGCACTTTACGACGCAGTGATACATCTCGCACATGCACCATATGTTAATCACAAGATGATGTGCCGCATTCCACAAGTCTCGCAGGTCCCGTCGCGCCGGGATAAGCGTCATGTTTGTCATGGTCAGGGTGATCCTGGATGCCTCTAATATATGGTGTCATGTCAATACATTTGTATTCGATGTGGTGGTGTTTTTAGAGTGATATAATAACACACACACACAGACCTATGTGTGCGTGGCTTATCCTAGGACCGTCTCCATTATGATCTACATCGGGGTAGACAAGACTTAACGTAGTAGATCAGGAGTATGCATTTTATTTCAATCCGCGTCGGGGGTAGGCATTGCATATAATGCGCAGGCAGTACATGCAATTGGCATCCATGATGACATCGTCATCCGCATGCATTATGACATCAGCATCGGTGTGCATGATGGCATCGGCATCCATGATGACAATGATAACATTGACAGATATGTTTGTATGACTTGGTCTTCTTAAACCGCGTAAATGTATTAACATTATTATTGAATGGTTAATATTATTATTGAAAGGATCGACGTGACTTGTACAGTGGATTTGTCATTACCATTTATGAAATCTATCAACTGCCGTCAATCGTCAATGCAGCCTTGTATGCCGCCCCGTTCGCGCCGGGAGAAGCCAATTGTGTATTAAGCCGCGGTCCGCCATGTCTACTATCGGATGGCTCTGATGTGTTTGTTACACACGGTAAGTGCGTTGTGGTAAGCTGGGGTTACTGTTTAATAGAGAGATTTCGATTTGCGATTCTGGGTTGCGGATTAGCTTATTATTGTTTATACACATAACATTTTTAGCATTTGCTTACCACCACTGCCCGGATCTTTATTGTCGCGTGAATGGGTTGGAATTTTACTCTTTGCCGCACGTACTGTAAACATTACACGGGTTGTACACATTTTATATATTACGACATGTGTCATGTGGCACTATCTCATTGTTTGTGTTAGTCCGAGGATGGATATACGTTTGTTACATCCTAAAATTAAGAAATTCAATCCTAAAACCCTAAAAATATGGCCTGGGAGACAATCAGGACCTTTCCTTGGTGGGTGCTCCTGTTTTGGTTATCACTTTCCTGAATGTGGACCGATAGGAAGTATACAGTATATACATGTATAGTATATGTATATCACATGTGTGTTACCATGCGTCAGTAGGAGTGATTTGCTCAAGCTATAGTATTCACGTTGGCTCACCACCACACATTGTGCAATTTGTACCAAGCAACAGAAACATCCAATCATTAAATCAGACCGTGATAATCATGACGCGTGTCCTGGCGCAACGGGGCATACAAGGCTCCACACGAATTGACACAGTCATCAGCAAACTGCCCGTGACACTGCTGCCTTAGTCTATCACTGTTTGACCTGTTTGAATTTCTAGGACTTAGTCTGTGTGGCGCCAGTGCCTCAACTGAACAAAAACCCCACTGATGAGTTCCCCCTGCGGGGATCAAAACCGGTCTGGGACTGCCAAAACAGACTGTATATGTTTCAGTGTTACTTACTAGAAATTAATTTCTGCGTCACTCACATACATTTTGTCTCCGTAGAACTGTGTTAAGTTCGCATCTGTGAGGCTTATTTAGAGTATTTTTCACAGTGTGAAACACACACACATAGGTTTGAGCGAAGGTCGCTGCATATTCAAATTGTATCAGCATACATCATAAAACAATTCGTACACGCATAACAAATGTCGCGTTATCAATACTTGCATGTAGGCAGTCGTTTTGATAACGTCTACCCTCAGAAAATAATATTTTGAAGTAGCACTCACGCGTGATCATCAGGAACACATTGTTCACCGTGCATATATGATACATATGCAATATGTTGGCAATGGCCACACTGCCCACTTACAAACAAGCCGCTGCTGCAGTCATGATAGATGTATTGTATTTGGGTCGTCCTGACGAGCTGAGCTTTGGATACAGCTTGCTCGTTTGCTTAATAGTGATTTGCTCAAGCTAGGTTTTGGAGACTTTTATCCTAGCGAGATGTAGCTACTGTTCCAAACTGTGTGTTGACTAATATAAATATACTTCAGGGAAGTATGTGTGTGTGTGTGTGTGTGTGGATGGTCAGCAAGTATAGGCCACAGAAATGTATACAAAGTATGTGTACGTGTGACACTGTGTCACTTTGTTACATTGGCAGTACCATGCGATGTGCATATGCAACTACCTAAACAGTATGTGTGAATATGTAAAATCAATCAGCATCGCGCTTCCTCAAATGAAGCTGTCGTCAACCTTGTTGTCGGAGTATTGCATTTACAGACTCCATTTGTTGCTCAAACAATTTACTCTGTGCAAGTAATGACTGTGATCTATCCAATAGGTATTGCGCATCTGTGTGGAGCATTGAGTACTTTTTGGCCTCGATGCGTTGCTGAATATAGCTCTGCATGAAAAATCAAGCTTTTCATTATATCAGTCGAGCATGATATCGTCTGGAGGTCACAATGGAGTCCCGGCGTTTGCAGTACCAGTAAACCGCAGTGGGAATTAAGTGATGATAACTGTACCATAATCCATGCTTGAGGGCAAAATGTGGCATGCAAATGTCAAGAAGCGGTGAGTGGAACTCACGCAGGGCTTGTGAACCACTTTTGTGAGGCATCCTCGGCAAAGGAACATGAACTTTCCCGGAACAATCAATGAGAACCTCTCGCATTCAATGGTATTGTATTTTAAATGTAATTGGCCATTGAAAATATTGATTACAAATTTCGGGAGCGCTGTCGCTCTGTGATTTATGATACAGTATTGTATTTTTACATACCAGCTGAAGAGTCGTCGCATTTCATTTATAGTACAATATTTTGTTTTTAGGAGGCGTAACCTAATTATGTTGTGTAATTATATGTACTGATTTACTAATGCAACGTCAATAGATGGGTCAGCCAGACCGCGCTTGCCCCCCCTCCGCGCCTCCTGAAGTGATCCCAAATTTCGCTGAGTTTCACACAGTTTCCGTGGCGGGGGACTGCGCGATGGGGGCGACACGGGGTTTGGGAACCCGAGTCAGACTCAAGCTGACTCTTATAGACTAGCTTTTTTTGAAAAAAACTACTTGCCCGGATAGGCGACCCCCCTCCCTTACCACGCAAGTCCCCTCCCCCTACACGCTTCAGAAGGGGGGCTACAGACCCGAGGTGGGAAAAAACAAAGCGTGGAGGGGGACTTGCCATGGAGTCAACCCCCCTCCGCCGTACCACGAAGCGTGATGTTTGAGGCACAGGTCCCCCCTCTCGGGAGAAAGTGCTTGTAGTTGACAGTAATTCTTGAGTATGAAATTGTGTGGTATGAAGAAATATTCGATATTCAAATATCCGAGTACTGGTCGACAGTATCTTTAAAACGATATCTTAAATATACATATATTAACATTAAAATTGATATTTTCTCTAACCGCGCGTCAACGTGATGCCTGATCCCGATGCGAATCCGGCCATTCCCCGAGGGTCTGACCAAGTGCCACGATGACCACCCCACAGTACTGTCATACTACTATAGTGTCATACTGTCATACTGTCATACTGTCATACCCCGGACATCTGGTACTCATTCTCATCGTGATTTCAAGCCCAATTTCACTGTCATCGTGTCAATCCCAGATTACCCCCGATGACACACATACGGACGCATAGGCATATCGGCTCACGCTGTGCCTCCGGGCACAACTCTC
>LGRX02007770.1:0-31354 GCA_001247695.2 Cymbomonas tetramitiformis
GCAGGCATGCATCACGGCGCCAGGGCCTGCAGGCATGCATCAATGCGCCAAAGCCTGCAGGTATGCATCATGGCGCCAAGGCCTGTAAACATGCATCATGGCCCCAGGGCCTGCAGGCATGCATCATGGCGCCAAGGCTTGCAGGCATGCATCATGGCGCCAAGGTCTGCAAGCATGCATCATGGCACCAAGCCCTGCAATCATGCATCATGGCGCCAGGGCCTGCAAACATGCATCACGGCGCAAAGGCCTGCAGGCATGCATCATGGCGCCAGGGCCTGCAGGAATGCATCACGGCGCCAAGGCCTGCAGGCATGCATCATGGCGCCAGGGCCTGCAGGCATGCATCACGGCGCCAAGGTCTGCAGGCATGCATCACGGCGCCAGGGCCTGCAGGCATGCATCACGGCGCCAAGGTCTGCAGGCATGCATCACGGCGCCAGGGCCTGCAGGCATGCATCATGGCGCCAAGGCCTATAAACATGCATCATGGCGCCAAGGTCTGCAGGCATGCATCATGGCGCCAGGGCCTGCAGGCATGCATCATGGCGCCAAGGCCTGTAAACATGCATCATGGCGCCAAGGTCTGCAGGCATGCATCACTGCGCCAAAGCCTGCAGGTATGCATCATGGCGCCAAGGCCTGTAAACATGCATCATGGCGCCAAGGTCTGCAGGCATGCATCACTGCGCCAAGGCCTGCAGGCATGCATCACGGCGCCAAGGCCTGCAGGCATGCATCATGGCGCCAGGGCCTGCAGGCATGCATCACGGCGCCAGGGCCTGCAGGCATGCATCATGGCGCCAAGGCCTGTGAACATGCATCATGGCGCCAAGGTCTTCAGGCATGCATCATGGCGCCAGGGCCTGCAGGCATGCATCATGGCGCCAAGCCCTGCAGGCATGCATCATGGCGCCAAGGGCCTGCAGGTATGCATCATGGCGCCAGGGCCTGCAGGCATGCAACATGGCGCCAGGGCCTGCAGGCATGCATCATGGCGCCAGGGCCTGTAAACATGCATCATGGCGCCAAGGTCTGCAGGCATGCATCACTGCGCCAAAGCCTGCAGGTATGCATCATGGCGCCAAGGCCTGTAAACATGCATCATGGCGCCAAGGCCTGCAGGCATGCATCACGGCGCCAAGGCCTGTAAACATGCATCATGGCGCCAAGGCCTGCAGGCATGCATCATGGCGCCAAGGCCTGCTGGCATGCATCATGGCGCCAAGGTCTGCAGGCATGCATCACGGCGCCAGGGCCTGCAGGCATGCATCACTACGCTAAAGCCTGCAGGTATGCATCATGGCGCCAAGGCCTGCAGGCATGCATCATGGCGCCAGGGCCTGTTGGCATGCATCATGGCGCCAAGGCCTGCAGGCATGCATCATGGCGCCAAGGCCTGTAAACATGCATCATGGCGCCAGGGCCTGCAGGCATGCATCATGGCGCCAAGGTCTGCAGGCATGCATCACGGCGCCAAGGCCTGCAAACATGCATCATGGCGCCAAGGCCTGCAGGCGTGCATCATGGCACCAAGGCCTGCAGGCATGCATCATGGCGCCAGGGCTTGCAGGCATGCATCATGGCGCCAAGGTCTGCAATCATGCATCATGGCGCCAGGGCCTGCAGGCATGCATCATGGCACCAGGGCCTGCAGGTATGCATCATGGCGCCAAGGCCTGCAATCATGCATCATGGCGCCAAGGCCTGCAGGCATGCATCATGGCGCCAGGGCCTGCAGGCATGCATCACTGCGCCAAAGCCTGCAGGTATGCATCATGGCGCCAAGGCCTGTAAACATGCATCCTGGCGCCAAGGCCTGCAGGCATGCATCATGGCGCCAGGGCCTGCAGGCATGCATCATGGCGCCAGGGCCTGCAGGCATGCATCATGGCGCCAAGGCCTGTAAACATGCATCATGGCGCCAAGGTCTGCAGGCATGCATCACGGCGCCAGGGCCTGCAGGCATGCATCAATGCGCCAAAGCCTGCAGGTATGCATCATGGCGCCAAGGCCTGTAAACATGCATCATGGCCCCAGGGCCTGCAGGCATGCATCATGGCGCCAAGGCTTGCAGGCATGCATCATGGCGCCAAGGTCTGCAAGCATGCATCATGGCACCAAGCCCTGCAGGCATGCATCATGGCGCCAGGGCCTGCAGGCATGCATCATGGCGCCAAGGCCTGCAAACATGCATCACGGCGCAAAGGCCTGCAGGCATGCATCATGGCGCCAGGGCCTGCAGGCATGCATCACGGCGCCAAGGCCTGCAGGCATGCATCACGGCGCCAGGGCCTGCAGGCATGCATCATGGCACCAAGGCCTGTAAACATGCATCATGGCGCCAAGGTCTGCAGGCATGCATCATGGCGCCAGGGCCTGCAGGCATGCATCATGGCGCCAAGGCCTGTAAACATGCATCATGGCGCCAAGGCCTGCAGGCATGCATCACGGCGCCAAGGCCTGCAGGCATGCATCACGGCGCCAAGGCCTGCAGGCATGCATCATGGCGCCAGGGCTTGCAGGCATGCATCACTGGCGCCAAGGCCTGCAGGCATGCATCATGGCGCCAAGGCCTGTAAACATGCATCATGGCGCCAAGGTCTGCAGGCATGCATCATGGCGCCAGGGCCTGCAGGTATGCATCATGGCGCCAAGCCCTGCAGGCATGCATCATGGCGCCAAGGGCCTGCAGGTATGCATCATGGCGCCAGGGCCTGCAAACATGCAACATGGCGCCAGGGCCTGCAGGCATGCATCATGGCGCCAGGGCCTGTAAACATGCATCATGGCGCCAAGGTCTGCAGGCATGCATCATGGCGCCAGGGCCTGCAGGCATGCATCATGCCTATTCTACGAAGGGTGGGTATACCCACCGTAAGAGGTGCTTACGGTGGGTATACCCACCCGAAGGGTATCAATAATTACCGATGATTGGCTGCGAACCACGGCATGTCACCAGTGACCAACTTGTTCTAGACACTCCCGTGAATCTCTATGGAGCCTCCACATGCGCCAGAAATGACTTGATAACGGGCCAAACGAACCCAAATACCCAAACCCTAATATCATCGGAATGCACTGTGTATATAGTATATTTGGTGTGCATAGTACCTGATTTTGAATGTGCAAGTGTCGGAGGTCTGCGAGGTGGCAGCACATATTGTACCAAAAAGTACGTCGGTTATATACCAAAATCAAAGTACATATCGAAAAAATAAGTATATTGATGTTATACCAAGCTGCAGAAGTCTGCAAATAGAGTTGAATGGGTATACCCACCGTAAGCGAAGTTTTCTACCCACCGTTATTTCCCCAACTTCAAGGTTGTGTAATGTGCCCAAAACTTATCGGAGTCGTGTAAATTAAGTTTTCCGTCCTTTAATCAACCTCTTGGGTCACAGAAAATCCATATGTTTAACCCCCGCAACCTACTTGTGCGGTCGGTACGAGCTTGCAAAGTTTGGCGTTACGGTGGGTATACCCACCGTAATATTTTTAGAATAGGCAATCATGGCGCCAAGGCCTGTAAACATGCATCATGGCGCCAAGGCTTGCAGGCATGCATCACTGCGCCAAGGCCTGCAGGCATGCATCACGGCGCCAAGGCCTGCAGGCATGCATCATGGCGCCAGGGCCTGCAGGCATGCATCACGGCGCCAGGGCCTGCAGGCATGCATCATGGCGCCAAGGCCTGTAAACATGCATCATGGCGCCAAGGCCTGCAGGCATGCATCACGGCGCCAAGGCCTGTAAACATGCATCATGGCGCCAAGGCCTGCAGGCATGCATCATGGCGCCAGGGCCTGCAGGCATGCATCATGGCGCCAAGGCTTGCAGGCATGCATCACTGCGCCAAAGCCTGCAGGTATGCATCATGGCGCCAAGGCCTGTAAACATGCATCATGGCGCCAAGGCCTGCAGGCATGCATCACGGCGCCAAGGCCTGCAGGCATGCATCACGGCGCCAAGGCCTGCAGACATGCATCATGGCGCCAAGGCCTGTAAACATGCATCATGGCGCCAAGGTCTGCAGGCATGCATCATGGCGCCAGGGCCTGCAGGCATGCATCATGGCGCCAAGCCCTGCAGGCATGCATCATGGCGCCAAGGGCCTGCAGGTATGCATCATGGCGCCAGGGCCTGCAAACATGCAACATGGCGCCAGGGCCTGCAGGCATGCATCATGGCGCCAGGGCCTGCAGGCATGCATCATGGCGCCAAGGCTTGCTGGCATGCATCATGGCGCCAGGGCCTGCAGACATGCATCATGCCACCAGGGCTTGCAGGCATGCATCAAGGCGCCAGGGCCTGCAGGCATGCCTCATGGCGCCAAGGCCTGCAGGCATGCATCATGGCGCCAGGGCCTGCAGGCATGCATCATGGCGCCAAGGCCTGCAGGCATGCATCACGGCGCCAAGGCCTGCAGGCGTGCATCACGGCGCCAAGGCCTGCAGGCATGCATCATGGCGCCAGGGCCTGCAGGCATGCATCACGGCGCCAGGGCCTGCAGGCATGCATCATGGCGCCAAGGCCTGTAAACATGCATCATGGCGCCAAGGTCTGCAGGCATGCATCATGGCGCCAGGGCCTGCAGGCATGCATCATGGCGCCAAGGTCTGCAGGCATGCATCATGGCGCCAAGGGCCTGCAGGTATGCATCATGGCGCCAGGGCCTGTAAACATGCAACATGGCGCCAGGGCCTGCAGGCATGCATCATGGCGCCAGGGCCTGCAGGCATGCATCATGGCGCCAAGGCATGCAGGCATGCATCACTGCGCCAAAGCCTGCAGGTATGCATCATGGCGCCAAGGCCTGTAAACATGCATCATGGCGCCAAGGCCTGCAGGCATGCATCACGGCGCCAAGGCCTGCAGGTATGCATCATGGCGCCAAGGCCTGTAAACATGCATCATGGCGCCAAGGCCTGCAGGCATGCATCACGGCGCCAAGGCCTGTAAACATGCATCATGGCGCCAAGGCCTGCAGGCATGCATCATGGCGCCAGGGCCTGCAGGCATGCATCATGGCGCCAGGGCCTGCAGGCATGCATCACTGCGCCAAAGCCTGCAGGTATGCATCATGGCGCCAAGGCCTGCAGGCATGCATCATGGCGCCAAGGCCTGCAGGCATGCATCACGGCGCCAAGGCCTGCAGGCATGCATCACGGCGCCAAGGCCTGCAGGCATGCATCATGGCGCCAGGGCCTGCAGGCATGCATCACGGAGCCAGGGCCTGCAGGCATGCATCATGGCGCCAAGGCCTGTAAACGTGCATCATGGCGCCAAGCAGGTCTGCAGGCATGCATCATGGCGCCAGGGCCTGCAGGCATGCATCATGGCGCCAAGCCCTGCAGGCATGCATCATGGCGCCAAGGGCCTGCAGGTATGCATCATGGCGCCAGGGCCTGCAAACATGCAACATGGCGCCAGGGCCTGCAGGCATGCATCATGGCGCCAGGGCTTGCAGGCATGCATCATGGCGCCAAGGCCTGCTGGCATGCATCATGGCGCCAGGGCCTGCAGACATGCATCATGCCACCAGGGCTTGCAGGCATGCATCAAGGCGCCAGGGCCTGCAGGCATGCATCATGGCGCCAAGGCCTGCAGGCATGCATCATGGCGCCAGGGCCTGTAAACATGCATCATGGCGCCAAGGTCTGCAGGCATGCATCACGGCGCCAGGGCCTGCAGGCGTGCATTACTGCGCCAAAGCCTGCAGGTATGCATCATGGCGCCAAGGCCTGCAAACATGCATCATGGCGCCAGGGCTTGCAGGCATGCATCATGGCGCCAAGGCCTGCAGGCGTGCATCATGGCGCCAGGGCCTGCAGGCATGCATCATGGCGCCAGGGCCTGCAGGCATGCATCATGGCACCAGGGCCTGCAGGCATGCATCACGGCGCCAAGGCCTGTAAACATGCATCATGGCGCCAGGGCCTGCAGGCATGCATCATGGCGCCAAGGCCTGTAAACATGCATCATGGCGCCAAGGTCTGCAGGCATGCATCATGGCGCCAGGGCCTGCAGGCATGCATCATGGCGCCAGGGTCTGCAGGCATGCATCACGGCGCCAGGGCCTGCAGGCATGCATCACTGCGCCAAAGCCTGCAGGTATGCATCATGGCGCCAAGGCCTGCAAACATGCAACATGGCGCCAAGGCCTGCAGGCATGCATCATGGCGCCAAGGCTTGCAGGCATGCAGCACCATGGCCTGCAGGCATGCATCACGGCGCCAAAGCCTGCAGGTATGCATCATGGCGCCAAGGCCTGTAAACATGCATCTTGGCGCCAAGGCCTGCAGGCGTGCATCACGGCGCCAAGGCCTGCAGGTATGCATCATGGCGCCAAGGCCTGTAAACATGCATCATGGCGCCAAGGCCTGCAGGCATGCATCACGGCGCCAAGGCCTGTAAACATGCATCATGGCTCCAAGGCCTGCAGGCATGCATCATGGCGCCAAGGCCTGCAGGCATGCATCATGGCGCCAGGGCCTGCAGGCATGCATCACTGCGCCAAATCCTGCAGGTATGCATCATGGCGCCAAGGCCTGTAAACATGCATCATGGCGCCAAGGCCTGCAGGCATGCATCACGGCGCCAAGGCCTGCAGGCATGCATCACGGCGCCAAGGCCTGCAGGCATGCATCATGGCGCCAGGGCCTGCAGGCATGCATCACGGCGCCAGGGCCTGCAGGCATGCATCATGGCGCCAAGGCCTGTAAACGTGCATCATGGCGCCAAGGTCTGCAGGCATGCATCATGGCGCCAGGGCCTGCAGGCATGCATCATGGCGCCAAGCCCTGCAGGCATGCATCATGGCGCCAAGGGCCTGCAGGTATGCATCATGGCGCCAGGGCCTGCAAACATGCAACATGGCGCCAGGGCCTGCAGGCATGCATCATGGCGCCAGGGCCTGCAGGCATGCATCATGGCGCCAAGGCCTGCTGGCATGCATCATGGCGCCAGGGCCTGCAGACATGCATCATGCCACCAGGGCTTGCAGGCATGCATCAAGGCGCCAGGGCCTGCAGGCATGCATCATGGCGCCAAGGCCTGCAGGCATGCATCATGGCGCCAGGGCCTGTAAACATGCATCATGGCGCCAAGGTCTGCAGGCATGCATCACGGCGCCAGGGCCTGCAGGCGTGCATTACTGCGCCAAAGCCTGCAGGTATGCATCATGGCGCCAAGGCCTGCAAACATGCATCATGGCGCCAGGGCTTGCAGGCATGCATCATGGCGCCAAGGCCTGCAGGCGTGCATCATGGCGCCAGGGCCTGCAGGCATGCATCATGGCGCCAGGGCCTGCAGGCATGCATCATGGCACCAGGGCCTGCAGGCATGCATCATGGCGCCAAGGCCTGTAAACATGCATCATGGCGCCAGGGCCTGCAGGCATGCATCATGGCGCCAAGGCCTGTAAACATGCATCATGGCGCCAAGGTCTGCAGGCATGCATCATGGCGCCAAGGTCTGCAGGCATGCATCACGGCACCAAGACCTGTAAACATGCATCATGGCGCCAGGGCCTGCAGGCATGCATCATGGCACCAGGGCCTGCAGGCATGCATCATGGCGCCAAGGCTTGCAGGCATGCATCATGGCGCCAAGGCCTGCAGGCATGCATCATGGCGCCAAGGTCTGCAAGCATGCATCATGGCGCCAGGGCCTGCAGGCGTGCATCACTGCGCCAAGGCCTGCAGGCATGCATCAATGCGCCAAAGCCTGCAGGCATGCATCATGGCGCCAGGGCCTGCAGGCATGCATCATGGCACCAGGGCCTGCAGGCATGCATCACGGCGCCAAGGCCTGCAGGCATGCATCAATGCGCCAAAGCCTGCAGGTATGCATCATGGCGCCAAGGCCTGTAAACATGCATCATGGCCCCAGGGCCTGCAGGCATGCATCATGGCGCCAAGGCTTGCAGGCATGCATCATGGCCCCAAGGTCTGCAAGCATGCATCATGGCACCAAGCCCTGCAATCATGCATCATGGCGCCAGGGCCTGCAAACATGCATCACGGCGCAAAGGCCTGCAGGCATGCATCATGGCGCCAGGGCCTGCAGGCATGCATCACGGCGCCAAGGCCTGCAGGCATGCATCATGGCGCCAGGGCCTGCAGGCATGCATCACGGCGCCAAGGTCTGCAGGCATGCATCACGGCGCCAGGGCCTGCAGGCATGCATCACGGCGCCAAGGCCTGCAGGCATGCATCACGGCGCCAGGGCCTGCAGGCATGCATCATGGCGCCAAGGCCTGTAAACATGCATCATGGCGCCAAGGTCTGCAGGCATGCATCATGGCGCCAGGGCCTGCAGGCATGCATCATGGCGCCAAAGCCTGTAAACATGCATCATGGCGCCAAGGTCTGCAGGCATGCATCACTGCGCCAAAGCCTGCAGGTATGCATCATGGCGCCAAGGCCTGTAAACATGCATCATGGCGCCAAGGTCTGCAGGCATGCATCACTGCGCCAAGGCCTGCAGGCATGCATCATGGCGCCAGGGCCTGCAGGCATGCATCACGGCGCCAGGGCCTGCAGGCATGCATCATGGCGCCAAGGCCTGTAAACATGCATCATGGCGCCAAGGTCTGCAGGCATGCATCATGGCGCCAGGGCCTGCAGGCATGCATCATGGCGCCAAGCCCTGCAGGCATGCATCATGGCGCCAAGGGCCTGCAGGTATGCATCATGGCTCCAGGGCCTGCAAACATGCAACATGGCGCCAGGGCCTGCAGGCATGCATCATGGCGCCAGGGCCTGTAAACATGCATCATGGCGCCAAGGTCTGCAGGCATGCATCACTGCGCCAAAGCCTGCAGGTATGCATCATGGCGCCAAGGCCTGTAAACATGCATCATGGCGCCAAGGCCTGCAGGCATGCATCACGGCGCCAAGGCCTGTAAACATGCATCATGGCGCCAAGGCCTGCAGGCATGCATCATGGCGCCAAGGCCTGCTGGCATGCATCATGGCGCCAAGGTCTGCAGGCATGCATCACGGCGCCAGGGCCTGCAGGCATGCATCACTACGCTAAAGCCTGCAGGTATGCATCATGGCGCCAAGGCCTGCAGGCATGCATCATGGCGCCAGGGCCTGCAGGCATGCATCATGGCGCCAAGGCCTGCAGGCATGCATCATGGCGCCAAGGCCTGTAAACATGCATCATGGCGCCAGGGCCTGCAGGCATGCATCATGGCGCCAAGGTCTGCAGGCATGCATCACGGCGCCAAGGCCTGCAAACATGCATCATGGCGCCAAGGCCTGCAGGCGTGCATCATGGCACCAAGGCCTGCAGGCATGCATCATGGCGCCAGGGCTTGCAGGCATGCATCACGGCGCCAGGGCCTGCAGGCATGCATCATGGCGCCAAGGCCTGTAAACATGCATCATGGCGCCAAGGTCTGCAGGCATGCATCATGGCGCCAGGGCCTGCAGGTATGCATCATGGCGCCAAGCCCTGCAGGCATGCATCATGGCGCCAAGGGCCTGCAGGTATGCATCATGGCGCCAGGGCCTGCAAACATGCAACATGGCGCCAGGGCCTGCAGGCATGCATCATGGCGCCAAGGCCTGCAGGCATGCATCATGGCGCCAAGGCCTGCTGGCATGCATCATGGCGCCAGGGCCTGCAGACATGCATCATGCCACCAGGGCTTGCAGGCATGCATCAAGGCGCCAGGGCCTGCAGGCATGCATCATGGCGCCAAGGCCTGCAGGCATGCATCATGGCGCCAGGGCCTGTAAACATGCATCATGGCGCCAAGGTCTGCAGGCATGCATCACGGCGCCAGGGCCTGCAGGCGTGCATTACTGCGCCAAAGCCTGCAGGTATGCATCATGGCGCCAAGGCCTGCAAACATGCATCATGGCGCCAGGGCTTGCAGGCATGCATCATGGCGCCAAGGCCTGCAGGCGTGCATCATGGCGCCAGGGCCTGCAGGCATGCATCATGGCGCCAGGGCCTGCAGGCATGCATCATGGCACCAGGGCCTGCAGGCATGCATCATGGCGCCAAGGCCTGTAAACATGCATCATGGCGCCAGGGCCTGCAGGCATGCATCATGGCGCCAAGGCCTGTAAACATGCATCATGGCGCCAAGGTCTGCAGGCATGCATCATGGCGCCAAGGTCTGCAGGCATGCATCACGGCACCAAGACCTGTAAACATGCATCATGGCGCCAGGGCCTGCAGGCATGCATCATGGCACCAGGGCCTGCAGGCATGCATCATGGCGCCAAGGCTTGCAGACATGCATCATGGCGCCAAGGCCTGCAGGCATGCATCATGGCGCCAAGGTCTGCAAGCATGCATCATGGCGCCAGGGCCTGCAGGCGTGCATCACTGCGCCAAGGCCTGCAGGCATGCATCAATGCGCCAAAGCCTGCAGGCATGCATCATGGCGCCAGGGCCTGCAGGCATGCATCATGGCACCAGGGCCTGCAGGCATGCATCACGGCGCCAAGGCCTGCAGGCATGCATCAATGCGCCAAAGCCTGCAGGTATGCATCATGGCGCCAAGGCCTGTAAACATGCATCATGGCCCCAGGGCCTGCAGGCATGCATCATGGCGCCAAGGCTTGCAGGCATGCATCATGGCGCCAAGGTCTGCAAGCATGCATCATGGCACCAAGCCCTGCAATCATGCATCATGGCGCCAGGGCCTGCAAACATGCATCACGGCGCAAAGGCCTGCAGGCATGCATCATGGCGCCAGGGCCTGCAGGCATGCATCACGGCGCCAAGGCCTGCAGGCATGCATCATGGCGCCAGGGCCTGCAGGCATGCATCACGGCGCCAAGGTCTGCAGGCATGCATCACGGCGCCAGGGCCTGCAGGCATGCATCACGGCGCCAAGGTCTGCAGGCATGCATCACGGCGCCAGGGCCTGCAGGCATGCATCATGGCGCCAAGGCCTGTAAACATGCATCATGGCGCCAAGGTCTGCAGGCATGCATCATGGCGCCAGGGCCTGCAGGCATGCATCATGGCGCCAAGGCCTGTAAACATGCATCATGGCGCCAAGGTCTGCAGGCATGCATCACTGCGCCAAAGCCTGCAGGTATGCATCATGGCGCCAAGGCCTGTAAACATGCATCATGGCGCCAGGGCCTGCAGGCATGCATCACTGCGCCAAGGCCTGCAGGCATGCATCACGGCGCCAAGGCCTGCAGGCATGCATCATGGCGCCAGGGCCTGCAGGCATGCATCACGGCGCCAGGGCCTGCAGGCATGCATCATGGCGCCAAGGCCTGTAAACGTGCATCATGGCGCCAAGGTCTGCAGGCATGCATCATGGCGCCAGGGCCTGCAGGCATGCATCATGGCGCCAAGCCCTGCAGGCATGCATCATGGCGCCAAGGGCCTGCAGGTATGCATCATGGCGCCAGGGCCTGCAAACATGCAACATGGCGCCAGGGCCTGCAGGCATGCATCATGGCGCCAGGGCCTGTAAACATGCATCATGGCGCCAAGGTCTGCAGGCATGCATCACTGCGCCAAAGCCTGCAGGTATGCATCATGGCGCCAAGGCCTGTAAACATGCATCATGGCGCCAAGGCCTGCAGGCATGCATCACGGCGCCAAGGCCTGTAAACATGCATCATGGCGCCAAGGCCTGCAGGCATGCATCATGGCGCCAAGGCCTGCTGGCATGCATCATGGCGCCAAGGTCTGCAGGCATGCATCACGGCGCCAGGGCCTGCAGGCATGCATCACTACGCTAAAGCCTGCAGGTATGCATCATGGCGCCAAGGCCTGCAGGCATGCATCATGGCGCCAGGGCCTGCAGGCATGCATCATGGCGCCAAGGCCTGCAGGCATGCATCATGGCGCCAAGGCCTGTAAACATGCATCATGGCGCCAGGGCCTGCAGGCATGCATCATGGCGCCAAGGTCTGCAGGCATGCATCACGGCGCCAAGGCCTGCAAACATGCATCATGGCGCCAAGGCCTGCAGGCGTGCATCATGGCACCAAGGCCTGCAGGCATGCATCATGGCGCCAGGGCTTGCAGGCATGCATCATGGCGCCAAGGTCTGCAATCATGCATCATGGCGCCAGGGCCTGCAGGCATGCATCATGGCACCAGGGCCTGCAGGCATGCATCATGGCGCCAAGGCCTGCAATCATGCATCATGGCGCCAAGGCCTGCAGGCATGCATCATGGCGCCAGGGCCTGCAGGCATGCATCACTGCGCCAAAGCCTGCAGGTATGCATCATGGCGCCAAGGCCTGTAAACATGCATCCTGGCGCCAAGGCCTGCAGGCATGCATCATGGCGCCAGGGCCTGCAGGCATGCATCATGGCGCCAGGGCCTGCAGGCATGCATCATGGCGCCAAGGCCTGTAAACATGCATCATGGCGCCAAGGTCTGCAGGCATGCATCACGGCGCCAGGGCCTGCAGGCATGCATCAATGCGCCAAAGCCTGCAGGTATGCATCATGGCGCCAAGGCCTGTAAACATGCATCATGGCCCCAGGGCCTGCAGGCATGCATCATGGCGCCAAGGCTTGCAGGCGGCATGTAGCACGGCTAGGTGGACGGCCTTGCACTATAAATTGCATAATCGATGAAAATGGCATTTAGAAGTCGCAAGAAGTTTCAGGAAGTACTTAGTTGTTAAAAGAAATCATTCAAAGGCAATATTTCACATTTTTGATCACCGCGGTGGCCACCAGGCTGCTAACGGGTCGCAGAAGGGCTGCGGTACAGAAATTGCATATCTTGCGGGCGCGTGAGATATGTGAGTGATACGGGGAAGTTACTAGAGTTGGTGAGAATTATTTGGAGGTCATCCCTAGGCAGTGTGAAGCGGAATTTCACATCGGGCCATATTCACGGGGTGCTGGGGAGCTAATTTCGTCTGTAAAATGACTGCAAAACAGAAAATACATGTCTCGTGGGCGCGTGAGATATGCAAATGATACGGTGAAGTTATTAGAAGTTATGAGAAGTATCTAGAAGTTATTACTAGGCATCGAGAAGTGATATTTCACATCGGGTCACATTCGCGGGGCGTTGGGGAGCTAATTTCGTCTGTAAACTGACTGCAAAACAGAAAATGCATGTCTCGTGGGCGCGTGAGATATGCAAATGATACCGTGAAGTTATTAGAAGTTGTGAGAAGTATCTAGAAGTTATTACTAGGCATCGAGAAGTGATATTTCACATCGGGTCACATTCGCGGGGCGTTGGGGAGCTAATTTCGTCTGTAAACTGACTGCAAAACAGAAAATGCATGTCTCGTGGGCGCGTGAGATATGCAAATGATACGGTGAAGTTATTAGAAGTTGTGAGAAGTATCTAGAAGTTATTACTAGGCATCGAGAAGTGATATTTCACATCGGGTCACATTCACGGGGCGTTGGGGGGCTAATTTCGTCTGTAAACTGACTGCAACAACAGAAAATGCATGTCTCGTGGGCGCGTGAGATGTTGCACGTGATACGGTGAAGTTATTAGAAGTTGTGAGAAGTATTTAGAGGTCATACCTAGGCAATGAGAAGCGAAATTTCACATCGGGTCATATTCACGGGGTGCTGGGGAGCTAATTTCGTCTGTAAAAAGGGCTGCAAAGCAGAAATTGCATATATTGCGGGTGCGTGAGATGTAGCACGTGATACGGAGAAGTTATTCCAAGTATGTGCAAGTCATAACAATATACACCGCAACATGGCCGTATCTACAATATATACAATATATACATCTACATAACACTAGAATCTCACAGAAGTGCCAACAACCGCTGATGCTCCCTCAGGGGTAGCATGTGCACATCCCCCCTCTTAACTAGGCGAACATCACATGCTAGTACGGCTTCACACGGAATCAAGCACTTCTTGCTAGTATCTAAGGTGTATGTATCTCGCACGTTTGGATCCGTCCACTCAAAGTATCTCCCCGAAATCACCGAGTCTCCAGGAGCAAATGTCTGTCTATAGTCATCACGGCGGATCCTCCCGCCGACCTCCGTGACACCAGACAGCGCCTTCACCAAGTAGTAGGCATGTGATGCGTCCGTAGGATCCTTCTTCACCGCCATGATGCTACCACGCCGCACGGCTACACTCACACCCGCCGCATACTCCTCCACCATGCCGCGAATCCTCACGGCGGCCGCGCCCGTAGCCGGCCGCAACTCCACATCTCTCCACGCATCCACGTGGGATGTCTCCAAGCATCCCTCCGAGTCCGGAATGGAGCGCACACACTCCGCATAACAATTCACACAATAGCATGTACGCTCACGTACCATCAACTTCCCCTCGCCCTCCCCCCCCCTTACAGAATGCAAGCGCTGCGTCCCATCCACCGCCTGGTATGCTGCACCAGCATCGTGATCCACCGCATGCAATCCTCCCGCCTCCTCGTGCAGTGCGTCCTCTGGTACCAAGTAAAAAAACCGTTGATTGAAGCTCGCTCTTGCCTTGGCGTAACTGCTATCCGCACGTCGGCTCAATCTCTCGCAACAGAACGCATGCAGGTCTGCAGCGCAATTGATGCGGGCATACCACTTGTCACCCTCTGATATGACCGCCACCGCCGCTGCGTGCTTGACATGCGCCCCCGCCCCATCCTGCTCCCCCTTGGCATGCGCCGTCTCAAAGAAGTTCCGTTGGCAAGGTACACCTAATGACCACTCGTATTTGCTATTCGCCACATCCGCAAACCCTGCCGCGCACTTATTTTGTCCCGCACAACCATCTGCCCACTCGTGGATAAACAAGGGCTTTGCGATCCCCCTCCCGATGAAGTAGTCTCTGATGATCAACTCCCGCATGTACTGAATGAAGCGGTGATCGTGCTTCCGGTCATCGCTCAACAAGTACACGTAATCCTTCACCAGCACTGGGTTCTCCGCGGTTGATTCCACCCCATCCACGGCCATACACGCATGTCTCCACACCACGCAGACTAATATGGTCGCCTGCTTCACCACCCAATGCAGACTTTGCACTTCTCGAGGAATGTTCAATGAATGATTCTCCGAGAAGTCAAACAAGAACACCGCATGTCCCAGTGGCAAATCCCTGACGCACGTCTGAAACTGCCGCTGCTGGTGTAATGCCATGAAAGTGTGATATGCATATGGCCGCAGAAACGCGCAATCCCCGCAGCCTTCCAACTTCTTCCACGCCCATGCCTCCGGTTGCCCTGCGGTCGCGCTATTCACTAAGAAGTTCCCCTTGCACTGACAATTTGGCGAAGCCCCCGGCTCGTGCCCCAGCAACAGCGCCTGCAACTTGGCGATCAAGGCGGCCAGCTTCGTCTTCTTCTGCACAAACTGCAGTCGCCGAATCTCCTTACCATCCTCGTCCATCTGTCCTGTGCCGCAAGTCTCGTAACAAGACCACGGCACTTGCGCCTCATGCTGCACCTCACTGTCACACACTTTGAAGTTGGCCAAGCCGCCACACTTCTCGCACCTCCCTCTCAAGCACTCCATGGCATGCTTATCCCCCACCCGCGGACACAACAAGCTCTCGGCGAAAGTTGAGGTCGACCTCCCCGCCTTTGCAATAGTGCAAACCATTCCCGTGTTCCCCACCGCCTTTCGCCTATGCTCAGGTGTCCTTCGAACCCGTGGGCAACATGTCGCCGAAGTGCACGCACACGGTGAATGCACCGCCTCTCGGGCCTTGTCAAAGCCCTCAAGGACCATTCTCATGTCTTCGTGGTACCTACAACAACAAGATATGTTGTCCTTCCTTCGCAGCCGCACAACATTGTGCGGCTTGCACACCCCTTGCTTCTCAAAGGAACGTTGCCCAATCTTGAGAGCGGGGTACTTGGCTTGAAACCTCCTATATATTACTAGTTGAGAGGCTTCCAACCAATGTTTGCTCACGAACTCCCTCGGTGTTCTCAAAGCACCAGTGTTGGGGTCACGTGCCAACACGACGTCCTTTTTGCAAGGACTAACTCGAGTGTTGTCCGGGTGCAACCAAAAAGCTCTAATAAGAGCACAAGTCGCCATTGTCAAGCATCGGGTAGACAATCTCCGTTCCGCAAGCATCACGCCCTCCCAAAGGCCACGACGCCCTCTCTCCTCAGTTCCCATGTGTGCCCCCTCCCTCAAGTTTGAATTTCCGACCACCCCAAGCGTTCCAACGCGTTGATGCACACCAAGCATCGTGCAAGCCGTACGCACCAAGTTATCCTCGGCCAAGTTGCTCCCAAATGCCGCAGCCGCTATCCCCCTCGTTAGACTAACGTTCGCACGTGTGTTTCGTCGTGCTAAGCGTGATAACGCGTCCCTCAAATTCGCCACAACACAATTCTTCACTGTCTCCTCGCGCCGGTCACCTAACGACACCAATGCCGCATTGCACTCCTTGTGCACCTTCGAACTCAAGCCCGCCGGAAGGGACTCGATATACGCCCTCACCGCACCCGCAATGCGGTGAGGGCTTCTCCCAAATGCCGTTCGCATCTTCTCGACCCACCAACCCTTATTCCCGCGCGTCAACTCCTCAAAACCGTCACTTACTTGCGGCAATTGACCTCTAGGACGTTCGTAAGTTTCCTCATGCCCACCTTCCAACTCGTCTGACATTTCCACGTCGTCACAAACCTCCTCTGAGTGAGCGTGATTAATATCACCTTGTCCTTTTGCTGATGTCCAGGCCTCGCACAACAAATCTATCTTCCCCATCAACGTCTCAAGCGTATCCATATCATCATCTTTCAGGGGCCACACTCCAAGAGGTATAATGCGAGCGGAATCTCCAACCTCTACGAGAAGGGGTAACAAGTCTATAAGAACGGGAGGAATATCCCAATTCGGTCCCGGATTGTAGGCAGCGTCGGAGCCACACAACGCCAAAAAAACGCTCACTGCAAGCAGCGTAATGTGGAGAGTCGTACATAACACCCCAAATAGCCACGATCGTTGATCCCGCACGAGCGTGACGTTCAATAACCCTTCCCCGATATGCGTCCCTGTCACCAAACAATCTAGTAAGACACACGTAAACCCTTCCTTGACGCGAAGTCTCACAGCAGCACAATCACATGTCTTTTGTACACACGTTTCGGGGTGTAGATATTCATACCGTTAAAGCTTGTGGGATTGGGGCGCCGTTTCGTGCTGCCACCCATATTCGCGCCCTCCTACACCGTTTGCTCCGATTCCAAGACATATCGCGTATGCATATCCATAGTAATATATACAAGTTTGTCTTTCTCTGCAAGCATTTTCACATACTTACTTCCACGAAATGCTTGGGCGGTTTTGTCCTCGATTCATACTGAGCTGACGTGACACGTGCATGAACATTTCTCGTATGTCGGATCCGATCCCAGATCCATCGACGTACGAGAAATGCTTGGGCGGTTTTGTCCTCGATTTATAATAAGCTGACGTCAAACGTGCATGACACATTTCTCGTATGTCGGATCCGATCCCAGATCCATCGACGTACGAGAAATGCTTGGGCGGTTTTGTCCTCGATTTATACTGAGCTGACGTCAAACGTGCATGCACATTTCTCGTATGTCGGATCCGATCCCAGATCCATCGACGTACGAGAAATGCTTGGGCGGTTTTGTCCTCGATTTATACTGAGCTGACGTCAAACGTGCATAAACTTTTCTCGTATGTCGGATCCGATCCCAGATCCATCGACGTACGAGAAATGCTTGGGCGGTTTTGTCCTCGATTTATACTGAGCTGACGTCACACGTGCATGAACTTTTCTCGTATGTCGGATCCGATCCTCGATCCATCGACGTACGAGAAATGCTTGGGCGGTTTTGTCCTCGATTTATACTGAGCTGACGTCAAACGTGCATGAACTTTTCTCGTATGTCGGATCCGATCCCAGATCCATCGACGTACGAGAAATGCTTGGGCGGTTTTGTCCTCGATTTATACCGAGCTGACGTCACACATGCATGCACAGTTACTGCGTCTCAGCGCCCCAGTTGGTGCAAGCGAGCGGAAGCCATTCTTGAAGAACACTTCTTAGAGCTAGCACTTCGGAAACTGCAATGACCTCAAGAAGCCGAGGCGGAAACAGCGCGCCCGTCAGAACCCGTGGGTCGAGAGGTTCCCAAAAGGCCCATGAATACCACCGCTGCCATGTCGTTGGATGCGACAGTAAAGTAGCTCCAGCGCAGACTTGTAGGGTTTGCAATAGGAGCTTTCACTTTAGCTGTGCGAATAAACAGTATCCGGCGGTGCAGTGTGGCGAATGCAAAGGGGTACTGGCAGAAGATAGGTGCTGCTATTGTAAAAAGGGGGCTTTCGTTACGCGATGCAAGGTGTGCGGGATTCGCTACCACCCTAAGTGTCAAGAGGCAAGAGGCCTAAAGAGAGATTTGTTCAACTGCGGTCGCGAGGAATGCGTGGAGGAGCCTGGCGGAGGAAGATCGGAGCCCCCTGTCGTGAACATGCACGACACGGAGGCGACGAAACGACTGGGGGAGCTGCCAGGTCCGAAGACCGCCGTGAGGAAAGCATTAGATTGGAATGCTTTCGATCATGCCCTGACAATAGCATACGATAGATGCTATACAGGGCAAGAAGATGGTGAGCACCTTTTCGAATCACATGTTGGTAGAGCCTATAGTTATGCGTATGGATAATGCCCGAAACCCTGCTTGTGTAAACGCGCATGGTTTTGGTGTGGTATGAATTAGGCGGGCGCGACGTGCTGCCTCCGCCCTCACCCCCTCCGCCAGCACCTGAAGTCTGCTGCTTCATCTGCCAGGAAGACGATGGACGTGGAGTACACAAGTGCTCGCACTGCGGTGACTTCTACCACAACGTCTGCCTTCTAGGCAAAGGCATCGAGGAGCAGAACAATTGTGGTAGACCGGAGTGCATGGCGAAGCGCACGGTCTACCCAACCTCGCAAGCGGAGAAGGACGCTGCGAAAGGACTGCCGCTCTCAAAAGTAGGCGCCCTGCTGCTGGAAGGCGCGCTCAAGCAATGGCCACCGCCCCTTCAAGCGGCCACACCCCCCGTGGTTGGTGAGGGGGATGTGGAAGCGCCGTGGGGAGCGGAGCAACCCGCGGACGCTCCCGCCCCCACGAGCACGGAGGTTCTCGCGGCGGGAGAGCCCGCACCGGCGGAGGTGGTGTTGGCTCCGCCCCCAATCACGGGGAGCCCCGCGGCGGGAGAGCCCGCACCTGCGGAGGTGGTCGTGGAGGATGCCGCAATCGCAAAGGGTCCCGCGGCGGGAAAGCCCGCACCGGCGGAGGTGGTGTTGGCTCCGCCCCCAATCACGGGGAGCCCCGCGGCGGGAGAGCCCGCACCTGCGGAGGTGGTCGTGGAGGATGCCGCAATCGCAAAGGGTCCCGCGGCGGGAGAGCCCGCACCGGCGGAGGTGGTGTTGGCTCCGCCCCCAATCACGGGGAGCCCCGCGGCGGGAGAGCCCGCACCTGCGGAGGTGGTGGTGGAGGATGCCGCAATCACAAAGGGTCCCGCGGCGGGAGAGCCCGCACCGGCGGAGGTGGTAGTCGCTCCGCCCCCAATCACGGGGAGCCCCGCGGCGGGAGAGCCCGCACCGGCGGAGGTGGTCGTCGCTCCGCCCCCAATCACGGGGAGCCCCGCGGCGGGAGAGCCCGCACCGGCGGAGGTGGTCGTGAAGGCGCCCGCTGCCGCGGATTGGCCGGGGTGGGCGAAGGCCACGTTGGAGCAACGTGTTGTTTTTTATCCCCGTTGGGTGCATCACCGTGATCTGCCGCAGTTAGCACCGGTGGTGTACGTGGCGGGGGATGGGGTGCATGGGAAGGAGGGGTACACGGAAAAGTCCAAGGGGCGTTTCGAGAGGGGATCCGTCGTGTATCACCAAGGGCAAGTATACAAGGGCGCGTATATTGCGGGGACGATCTTGCACGTGAAAGACCGTGGGTGGTTCACCATATGCGGTGGGCCAATCCACGGCAAATACGCCACCCCGCACCTTACGCACATCTTCAGGATGAACCGGCTCAACCAGGGGAGCACGGATAAGGCCCGTGGTGCCGCCCACTTCAAGACTGAAGAGGGGTCGGACATCGTGTACGAGTGCGCGAGAATCTTCTTCCCGAAGCTCATCAAGCTGCACAAGCACTACGGCTTGGAGAACGGTACGGCATTCTCTTTGTTTGTGTGAATCGGTACTCTTGCGGGGGGTGCTGAGCATGCTTGCGGTGAAATTGCTTTTGTCTAAGTGGTAGCCCCCAATTTCTTTTTGACAAGCTCGACGTCCGATTGTGGGCTCTTCACAGGTGTCTCTTTGCCTCCGATCGTGAGGCAATTGACGGCAAAGGATCTTCAGGGTGACATCTTCCCCTCGCCGCACTACACGCAAGATGACTACGTCTTCGTGGACATGCTTGCTCGGTGGGGAGGGGGTGCGACTGCAGAGCCGCAGGGTGGTGCGTCGGCGATTGCCGTCCCGGCGGTGGACGAGGGCGAGGACGTGGATACCGCCGGCACCCCACCGAGGAAGAAGTTGAGGAGCCAACTCGCGGGAGCCAACTCCCAGGGAAACCCGGCGGAGAGGTCGAGCCTCCCGCGGATACGGCAGCCGGCGGGTAAGGTTGGTAGGGGCTTGAGCTCGGGTGGCGGTGACCCGCAAACTTCAGCAAAGGGTCAAAAAAGGGGGAGATCCTCTGCTGGCAGCGGAAGCATGCCGGCCTCGGGGCGTGCGTCAACGAGGGGCGCGGCGCCGGCGCCGTCAACCCGCACGGTGGCCCCCCCTCAACCGCTTGTCGCTCTGTCGGAGGTTACCGAGGCGGCCCCACCGGTGAGGGGAATCACGGTGGAGGAGCTAACGGCGGTGTTAGCGAGGCAGGAGGAGGCGAGCCAGAAGATGCTGAAGCAGCAGGAGGCGCACTTCACCCAGCAGCTGAAGCTGTCTGAGGAACGCCAGCAGCGGGCCTTGGAGCGCCAAGTGGCGGACTTCATGGCAAGCCCAGGGGAAGATGCGCCCAGCGCGCCGACAGCCGAGGCACCTCCAACCCTCCCCCCCCAGCAGCAAAGCCCTCAGCAGCAACCTCAGGCGGTGCCTCAGGCGGTGCCGATGCTGCAAGTAGGACAGGAAGCGTCCCAGCCTCCCTTGTTGCAGCAAGCCTTCCAACCGCTGCAACCCCAGCCCTTGTTGCTGCAACAACCCCAGACGCAGCAGTTGCAACAGCTCCAGCAGCTGCAGCAGCTCCAGCAGCTTCAGCAGCCCCAGCAGTTGCAACAGCTCCAGCAGCTCCAGCAGCCCCAGCAGTTCTTAAGGGCTGAGCTATGCAAGCCCTGTTATAATATTCAATATTATCAATAATCACTGTGCAGTTGAACAGCTTACACAAGTGAACGTATGTGCGGGTTTGTGAGTGCAGTCTATGAATCCAGAACTGCTGAAGCACAACGCTTCCTCACTTAAGTACCTACGTCTCCCATCATCTTAGATGGTACCGCCATTGGGTTGTGAACCCGAGACGTAGGTTGAACGACCAGCATTGTATAAACGACTAGTTCGTTCGTGCTGTGCATGCATGTTCCGTGCATGCTAAAGCGAAAGATGGTTCTTGAAGAATCGACAAGATGTATCTTTGCTCTATCATCTTCGAGTTCGGAGTACGAACTCTCGATGACAGGGATGCCTGATGATGTGACATAATCATCTGGCGACATGTACAGTCATCGTCGACCGTACTGACGACTGTCATAAATGTATGACGCGACTCGACCTGTACAGTCATGATCGACCATACTGTCGACTGTCATAATAATATATGACATGACCGACTGTCATAATAATATATGACATGACATGACATGACATGGTATGACATGTATGACAGGTATGACACGTATGACATGTATGACACATATGTCATCGGTCATAACCCTGACAGATCTCCCCTCTTAAGAGAGTTGTG
Organism: Cymbomonas tetramitiformis; assembly: GCA_001247695.2. Lineage (NCBI taxonomy): Eukaryota > Viridiplantae > Chlorophyta > Pyramimonadophyceae > Pyramimonadales > Pyramimonadaceae > Cymbomonas > Cymbomonas tetramitiformis. The sequence continues at coordinate 21,875 of LGRX02007770.1, forward strand.
ACCTCACAACGGGCATACCTTTGTATATGTCTTTGATGTCTTTGTTGTTGTCGCTTCTTGCTGGTACCAGTCTTCTTACACCGATTTGAGGCGTCCCTCATGGTGTTTTTAGGTTATTGGGGGGAACTGAGTCCACTTTAGTCCCTCACCTTAGGCATTTAGCCATACAGTCCTTAGGATGTAGCCCACCTTTCCGGAAATCGTATCGTTGAGTGACGTTCCAAGGTTCAATGAAGAGCGTTTTCGCGATACAATCCTACGCTGGATTACTGATTGATCCACACGTTATCATGTATGTGCTAGACGATTCAAAGCATCCGAAGTCTACGTTACGGATTATTTGCGCTAGCCGTCGTCGCCTTTGCGCGATCGATGATCCCACGATTATAACGAATTATATTCGAACGATTCTCGGCCTAATATAGTGCACCCAACTCTTCCTCCCCTCCTTAAGCAACTTTGGAGGATCCTAGGCGGTGATGGGGAGCCCGATTTCGATAATAAACGAACAAAGGGGCTTGTTTTAATGCAAACGGAGTGGCCCTGCTTAACGGAATTGGACTTATAATCCTTTACCGGTCTGCTCAACTCCTCAATATTTTTGTCCAGTACGCACGCTTTGACGAACATCTATCGCGATGAGTGAGAATGGATTCGCCACGTACTAATGTGAAATTTATTTAGTTATGTTTGTCAAGCACAACTTAGGATCACAACTCCTTCTACCTCAGTCAATATCTCCGGTAGCTTCGGATGACTGGCCAAGAATCCGATGACAAACCACGGTTTTGGCAAAGGTAGCATTTAGCAGTTTTTTCACAGATATTGGTACCCGCATATGCGTATCTGTGTAAGGGTATGATTTATACAAGGCTCACTACACCTTAGCAAGGAAGGATCAATTCCTGCTCCTGTCATATCAATTTGATGCAGGGTAAAAAATGTTAGGGATATAACCCTGCAGTTCTCGGGTTGCAGCCCATTGCACCGAAGGTGCGTCGCAGTCTTTGGGATGCAGCCCTGCAGTTCTTGGGATGCAGCCCTGCAGTTCTTGGGATGCAGCCCTGATATATATACGTGACCGATGGACGAAAACCTCTTGGGTACATGTTTCCACGGCCTGATTATAATTCGGTCGGCAATTATTGGCAAAAGTCATCGCCGATCAGCCTTTGACTCAGAAGCCACAATTTATAGAAGCTGCGACCTATTGTAACCATATGCGGCAATTATGCCTTCAGCATACGTAGACAATATGATTATATGGAACTTATAATCCCACTTAAGTTGCATCATGATAAATTTATCCAGGTGTTAACAAGTGTTCAGGATTTGATAAGGGGTTGACGCCCCACAAGCCAAAGGTCACTGTCTCATAAGGCTCGCCTCAAGTGTGCGGCTTTGAGGATTAGCGTCCTGGCGAGACACAGTCATGATGCTTCCTAGTCCAAAGAGTTGGAAATGAGAATGCTCAAGATATCCGAAGACAGGAAGGCTTTTGGTTGGCTAGTGTTACTGTCAAGATGCTTAACCTTGATGGAATGGCATTCGGATACAAACTGTGCAACCATGCATGCGACTTATGCATTGGTGTATGACTTTGATGAATTGTCTCTTGTCATGAACCTGGAAGGAATGACGGGCAAATAGCTAGAGTGGCGAGTACTCACTCGGCTTTGCTGTTATGGAATTCGATGCCTGATGGCACAACTAGCAATCCTTTGCTCAGATGCTTTCCTTAAGACATTGGCAACAACTTGTGTGCCAGCTTCTCTAGATTTGAGGAGAAACCATGGATCAACAATTTATCAATCAAAACACATGTATCAAGGTTGATTCATCAAATCCTTCAACTCTTGAATTTTCGACAATCAGCATCTCAGGCTGTTGACGTCAAAGTGATGGTCGTAAGCTTACAATATAGCTTATTCACATTTGAAAAACCATCGTTCTCCTATGTCAGTGCCCTTCATATAAATGATAGAGTCGGAGAAATATGCATCTATGATTTCTTCATAATGAACTTCATGTGTTAGTAAGTCAAATAAGACTTCATTTGATGTTTCAATCGGCATGATGTACCGTGTCATCAACTTAATGGCTGCTATACACAGATGCTGGAACTTTTGATAAAAATTTTAATTTTCCAAGCAAATCACAATGATGTAAATCAATTTGTGGCAGCTGTATGAAAATGAATGAATCTATACTCTTCCTCCCCTCGCAATAAGAGATGTATCAAACCAATCAGATGGTGATGGAGGATGTTATTCAATCATTATGTTATGTGAAAAATGGTTTGATAGAGAATCAGACTGAGATTACTCATCGAATGCTTTAGAGGTAACAATGTCAATATGAACATTGATTTTTTCTACGTCATATTGGCAATATGCCTGACGTTTTTGAATGTGGCTAATGCCAGATGATGTCAAATGCAGTCGTTGGGTTGCAGCCCACATACTTTGTCAGTTCAGGGTTACTATAGTGTACCCAACTTAGACAGTGGTTCTGGATAATGATTGTCATGATGAACAAAGAAATCAGTGATGGTACCGAAGTTAACTTTGGTATCGAAGCTAATGGAGAGTCGATCAAAAAGTGTCCGTAATGACAACAAATTACTACGAGTTGTATTTTCGTAGTTGATGGATGGCTGACATGTCATTTCATTATGAATAGAACATGGCATTGCTTAGTGATATGTGTATATTCTTCAGCACATGATCACTTATCTCAATGGTGCCCATTTTATTTTTGGGCAAACACTATTCAGAGACTTGTTATGATAAAGAAGTATGAATGATGAATGTGTCATTTCAATCCGATAGAGTTGTGACTTGTTTTATAAAATTTCTGTCACTTTCCAGAAAAAGGATGAACCGTGCTTAGAGACCGTATGCAGATTACGGGTTTTCCAAGACTTCGTGGCCTAATGGATGAGGCAACAAATTTTTAAACATTCCAGAATGAACTTTCAAAGAGTTTTCATTTCTTAATGAAGCATGCTTGTCTTATGTGCCAGAATGATATGAACCACAAGTATGATGTCAATCTATATGTGGATGGTTTATACCATTATATGCTATTCCACAATAAGATAGTGATGTCAGAATGAAAACTTTGGACAGTTGCAACTCAGTACATACCTGAGTGCATTCAAATCCACTTGTATGCTCAGAATCTGAATTTAATGTACTTTCTATATGCACAGGATAGAACATATTTTCTATGTGATTCTGGATTCAGGAACTAGAGTCAATGAAAAACTCCTTTCCTATTTCAGAGGATGAAACCTTTATTCCCTTAGGTGCAATACCTTATCTTAAGGAATAGTCATTTTCAATACAAATTTCAATCGATTTTTTCAAATCTGTCTGTCTGTCAGTTTTATGATGATCAGATTGGTCAACTTTACAGCATAACCATTCCCCTCGCTGAAGGAGATGACTCCCATTATAGGGCGGTATATTGGCTGTTTTCTTGACACATGGAAAACATGAGTAGCTCTTGCAGAATGTTGGGATAAACATCCTGGATTAGCTGTGCTTGATCGCTCTATGCCCAAGAATGACCGAAGAGATTGCTTGCCATTTTTCAGCCATATAGCATGGAGGCTGCTTAACAACGGTTGGGTCATAAGCTGGATAGCTATGTCAGCTATTTTGGAGGCTGAATAGCCATGATTGCACAGACTCTGTCTTTTATGATGAATAGACCTCTGAGAAATGGTGTCTGAAAAACCAATTGACAACAACTTAACCTTTTGGTATGATGAAGAGCTGATGATCTTTGTTGCACTACAATTGTTCAATGTACTATAATAAAATGCCTCGTGATATATAATCTCACAGAATAGGCATTGCTCAATGGCGAAATGATCAGATATGTAATGATCAATGAAGACAAGATGATTGGTATGGCTCATTCAGTAGGCATAATTACCTCAAAGAGATGCCAATACACGGATACATATCAAGACATAAGGGCAATAGGCTTATTGTATAGCCTTAATAGTAGCTAGCATTTATGTTGCATTGGTAAGCTCAGTGGCTTTGATTTTTCTAGGTGTTGTACTCAGGCCGTGGCCTGCATATTGCATTGAGTAATCTTGACACCTTTAATGATCCAATCAGATGATATGTATAAAATATCAAGAATGGTTGCCCCTTTCAATGATCATCGGTGGCAGAGGCTATAGTGCTTGCACCGTGTCAATATACAATTCTAGTTTGGATACATGTTAGACCAGATGTATACAATGTCTAGGTCTTCAAAATCAAGCTCATATGTATGTCATGGCTGATGTATGTGTCAACTTTCATGGAGTTCTGCATGGTTTGACTGTATACAGTCAAGCTTACCAAAACAAAAACGATGATGCAACTTAATTGTTTTATTATTTGTCTTTATTATTTATTTGGTTTTTAGTTGTATTTTTAGCTTACCATCTTCCCCCCTCAAGGAAGTGTATTGCTAGGTGGTTGTCAAGCGCCGTTCAAATACAACAGAGGTCCGACCTCTATGTGATGACGTGGAAGCTTTCTATGAAGCTGGATAGCAGTTCTCGGGTTGCAGCCCATTGCACCAAAGGTGCATCGCAGTTTTTGGGATGCAGCCCGAATTCACGTCATCAGCGTGGGTCATATAGTGCCCATGCATGTGCTGTATAAAATACAACACTACCATTCAGCGGCGAAGTGGGTTGCTATTACCATCATCATATGCCGTGGGATATCAATATATGATCAGAGAGCATGGATATATATATATATGTACCATGTTTGTCAATATCGGAGAGACTATGTCTTCTTTAAAATCCTCATGACTATATGTATAATGGTGGTACACTAATGTCAACACCTTCTCTCTGAGTGATTTATTGATGTAGATGTGATGTCGTGGCATAAAATATGTCCACGTCATTGGCACAAGTCATGTTGTGTCCATGCATACACGATCTTAGCGCAGGTCACAATACAGTGCCCGAGCATACGCGATTTTAGCGTAGGTCACATTGTGCCTCCATTTATTACATCTGAGAATATATGTTACTCATCTTTGTGAGTCTAGACAGCATTGTGCTGATTGCAATGCTTTCTCTGGTGACTTATATATCACAGGTTATACCAATGTGGTGATCAGTCCAGTGCAATATTTTGTCACCGGAATGTACAGGGATTGTGAATGATTGCAATCCAGCCGGAGAATAATCTCAACAGCTTATTCTGTACTAATGAATTCATCGGAGTTATACTCATTCGACGATTCAAAACCCATGTCATTTGTAGTAATGACAACTCACATGGATATATAGGGTTTTTATCAGAATGCTTTCATGTGATGTCAACATTTATGAACAATTCACTTGCATCTCAGGATCAAAGGAGTTACGCTTGGAAGGTCTTGCCTGATGATGGTCACCAACAGTTATCAACTGTTATTCAGGTGCCAAATTCTGCCTTCAGCACTGGGACTATATCATCCAGTCTTACAGCGATGCACTTGTCCTTCCCACTCTTATATACAGCTATAGTGCCAAAGTATATCTGGTGGGATATATATATATATACATTATATAACTATCATCTTCTGATCCAGGAAATGCAATTAAGCATGGTATCAGGTTATATGTTATGTATATAGTTCAGCATTCCAAACTTACTCGAGAATGTAAATGCTGAGTAAGAGTCAACTTATAGTCATTGGGATATAGTTTCCCATCCAAGTTTACACTTTATTAGTGATAGTGGATTTAACGTTGTACAGATTTCAACGTTATTTGTGGATGTAGTGGTTTTATCAAAAGCAATCCATCAAAAATCACCAGATCGGAATATGAAATGGATATGTGTGAATCCTATCCACCTTCTTCCCCCCTCAAGGAAGTGTGTGATACAGTGGCAGTTGTCAATTGCCAATACCTCATTCAGCATGCATTCCTTATAGGAATCAGCTGTTACAGTTTTAGGGTTGCAGCCCTACAGTTCTTGGGTTGTAGCCCTGCAGTTTTTGGGTTGTTGCCCTACAGTTTTAGGGTTGTTGCCCATAGTATTATCATGTCTATGATGATTTAGCATGATATAATAATGCCAAAAAACGAAGTTTTTCCAAATAATGGCAGTATTTTAGGGCATGTGTGGTTACAGTGGCCCTATTACCCAATACAGTGTTTAGGTTGTTACTTGCTATCAGTAACCCTAATACTGGTAAAAAATAAGCAGTATAACGATTTTGCCAAGATTTTTAGGCAAAACTGCATTCAATACCTAAGTGAATGTTAGGTGATTTTCAGAGGGTACGTTATACCCCTCACACACACATTCAAATATTAGGGTGTTACAGGGTGTTACACGTGTTATGTCTTTCAGGAATTGTTATTTGATAGATAAATATCCATTATAGCAAAAAAAATCAATCCCGAATTTGCAAAAGATTACACGTACAGCATTTTGACCGATTTTTCGTTACAGCCAATATGTTTACCCCTACATATTACACACCTAATATCTAGGGTGTTACACGAAATATGACATGTGTCATTATGATTTTCTCATACCTCAATAGGTATAAAATCATATTATCAAATAAAATAGGGTCCGATTTTCAATTTTCAAATCTATCGCAAACGGATTTTACCTATTTTGGCCGTTTTTGGCTTTATGTATATATATATATATATATACATATCTCTGTGTGTGTGTGGACTGCAAAGTACAGAAACACTGCAAATCACTTTTCCTTTGCACATGACAAATTTCATGGCATAAAAGTGAATTATGCTGCATATCAACATCTGTGGTTGATCACATTTCTGGGTTTTACTGATTTAAACCCATCCATGGAGGCAAATGCACTCTCTGGTGATATTTAAGATATATCAACTGTAAATGAATTCACAGTTGTGTCAGATCCTAAGATATATTTGGATGTATACAACGAGTATATCAAGTGATATCTCTATGTTCAAATATATCTGGACACTGCTAGATGTAATCTAAGCAGTTTTTACACAACACAATGTTTGTGTATATGTACGTCCATAACCATCTTTTGTCAATTCATGTATGGTTGCTGATCTGAGTTGGTACATGCATGTGAGTGATCAGTTCTGCATCAACTGTCATAATGCAATGTAGATTTTGATGTTGCTCCAGCGATAGTGAATATGGCAGTGCTCAGCAGTTACCAGCTGCATATTGAGCACTGATACTGCCTTCGGGTCTGGAGATATTCTCCATCCAGCCCTACAGCATGTTGTTTAATCCTGTTACCATTACTATCGCCATCGCTGACATCCAGTACGCACATGTGTTTACTGGATGTTATCTACATTATTGTATACATTGTTATTGGTATATTCACTCTGTGTCAGTGAATGTCAATGTATAATGAATGCTAGTGTTTGTGCAGTGTATAGTACTGCTGATTAGTACTTGTGTGTGTGTGTGTTTACTTACACACACTTTGCAAGATCTTTATGGATATCACAATATCCTAACAGCTTATCATGCAGATTGTCAGCATACCACGTACTGATTATATCTATCATGATATATATAGTTTAGGGATTGTTGTAATTCCATGATAATCTCATTACGATATGAGTTGCTAATAAATTTCACATGAAGCTCAGGTGAGCATTCCTTCAAGTAATCCACCATAGAATGTACGTGTTACCTGGAGAGCATCTCGGCTCCACCAGGGCACGACAAACTTATTATGGTGTTATGATTACTGTCAGGCACCCTTTGCAACATGGATTCTAATATAGTTTAGCATTCACTGCAATATGCTTATGCTCTATTTAATACAGCTGTTATCGTGATCAAGCTGTTCAATATAATAAAGTATGTAACATTTACAACACTGCAATCATTCAGAACAAAATGTGTGCATGATATAGAAGTATATGCACTGTGTATTAATGATTGCTGTAAGTGAAATGAGTGTATATGTGTGTGTGCTAATCTGCACACACATGTTGTGCATAGATCATTGTGCTGCCATCGAGCATTCCTCGCAATTTATGAAATCATGAAAGGTATATATTATGCTGACAGGCCATAAATCATTGCACGCAGTGATTGTAAACAGTGCGTAAAGATGATTTGCAAAAATCGCTGATGTATGTTGTATACAATTGTGAGTGCGCTGCTGATGACAAGTATGAATTGTCGTCGCCATTCATTAGCATATGATACAGCATATTTTTCAAACGTGATTCATGTGAGCGCGCGCATGCTGCGATCAACTTCTGCAAATATGTGACCATCGCGCAGTATGCGACCATCGCGCATGCTGCCATCTGCAATTTAGTAACAATCGCGCAGTATGCGAACATCGCGCATGCTGCCATCTGCAATTTAGTAACAATCGCGCAGTATGCGAACATCGCGCATGCTGCCATCTGCAATTTAGTAACCATCGCGCAGTATGCATGTATGAAGCCGTATAAAAGCCATTCAGTGCAATCATAAAAATTGCGATACTGCGCTGATGATTCTACCGCGCGGAAACGATTCCGCCGACAATTCATCGCATCCGCGAACATGCATATATCCGTGAACCATTTATCGTGTACATTTCATTGTTGCGCCGATATATGCCATATGCACACCTTATCGCGTATGTGTGCGATCAGCTGTTGTGCAAGTGCGCTGCGGAAAATCTCCTCGCGCAATTTATGCGCTGTCAATATGCGAGCGTATTTATTGTTCGGTTTGTAGATATTCAGTATTTGCGAACGCTGTCGTATATGCGCCCTCCTGCAAACCTGCGAACAATATTAAGTATGCTACGCTTCTATCACTGCACCCACTTGAGTTCTCGAGTGTCGCGCCTTGACGACTTTTAGAATACCACTCTTAAGGGCTGAGCTATGCAAGCCCTGTTATAATATTCAATATTATCAATAATCACTGTGCAGTTGAACAGCATACACAAGTGAACGTATGTGCGGGTTTGTGAGTGCAGTCTATGAATCTAGAGCTGCTGAAGCACAACGCTTCCTCACTTAAGTACCTACGTCTCCCATCATCTTAGATGGTACCGCCATTGGGTTGTGAACCCGAGACGTAGGTTGAACGACCAGCATTGTATAAACGACTAGTTCGTTCGTGCTGTGCATGCATGTTCCGTGCATGCTAAAGCGAAAGATGGTTCTTGAAGAATCGACAAGATGTATCTTTGCTCTGTCATCTTCGAGTTCGGAGTACGAACTCTCGATGACAGGGATGCCTGATGATGTGACATACTCATCTGGCGACATGTACAGTCATCGTCGACCGTACTGACGACTGTCATAAATGTATGACGCGACTCGACCTGTACAGTCATGATCGACCATACTGTCGACTGTCATAATAATATATGACATGACATGACATGACATGACATGGTATGACATGTATGACAGGTATGACACGTATGACATGTATGGCACATATGTCATCGGTCATAACCCTGACAGCAGTTGCA
>LGRX02007773.1:0-17057 GCA_001247695.2 Cymbomonas tetramitiformis
AAATTCTGATATCCTGAGATCGAACGCTGAACTCTTACATGCAAGCCCAGATTTCCAACATGAAAAAGTATGAAAACAGCAGTAAAATATATCCGTCAAAATTGATATTATAACCACAAAACACGAATTATTGTGTATAAAAGCTGTGAGCAGAACTGTCTTAGCACTCTAGCACTGGCACGCGAACAGCCACCTAGTACTTGCGAAGCAAAGCAATAATGAGTCCACTAGCCTGACCTCCGGTCAGAGTCTACTTATATCTCAATGCTCTGTCACATTTCCCAAAACTGTAACGGGTTCTAGCCCTTAAATCTTCATCTGGCCAATGGAAAATCATTATTCCATGCCAGCTCTAGCAATGTTACCGTTTACCGCATTCTGACTGACACGTCAGCGGCAGAGGAGTCACTGCCATCTTCATCTTATCATTCCCTGGTCATTCGATAGTGACCATATCTTCTCTGACAAGTCTGCATCTCACAGATGGTCATCTTCGCAAAGCCTGTCATGCTGTCACCACTGTCATGCGTGTCACCAGCTGAACAAACCCGGCGCGGTACCATGAGAAGCCGGCGTTTGTTACAGCTGTCGCAAACGCGTGCATATGATGGTACGAACATTCTCGGAATCGAGCAAACTTAACACTCGCGGCTGGTCATAAGTTCGTCATTAACATTCACTGGTGCCGGTAACTGTTCGAGCAATTCTCAACTCAGCACAAGATCGTAGAGCTACAAAATTTTTAAAATTCTGATATCCTGAGATCGAACGCTGAACTCTTACATGCAAGCCCAGATTTCCAACATCCCCCATCTGTAGCTGCTGCGTGCAGTAGCACAGACTCAAATATGGGCTTGTTCAGCATACTGGGTCGTATCACCATCTGCCATGAACTTGCCCAAACTGAAAGTGAACATACCAATGCCTTCACCTTCTCCACCCTGTAACATCCTGGCTCTGACCAGCGGATTCTTGAACACTAAGACCCACATACACCTGCGGCCAATAGGTCCATGTTCCAGATGCCCAATCACATGCAAGCGTCCCGTCTGACTCAATCGTCTGAAGTACGCAGCCCTGCTCTCGGTCATGTCTGTCAAGTAGTAAGATGGAACGTGGACACATGCCACCACACGACTGGCCATCACTGCCAATGGAAACGCGATATCCAGTGCTGCAAACCAAGGTGAAGTCACCACTGCGTCACAGACACCATACTTCTCCTTCCATATGCGATAGTTACCTGGCTGAAGTGCGTCATGCGCCTCAGACCAACCCAACTGAGAGTTCCAGTCATTATTCATAAATCTCAACTGCGGCCATTGCTCCACCATCACCTCACTGATGACCCCAGTGCCTGCCCATGGGTCCCACACGCCATCGATGGACTTCCAGTCCACCTCTGTCGCCAAACGCCTCACCTCGGAGGGCACTGTAATGACCAGTTCAAGCCCCCACTGCAGTGCGCTGGCTTCTCTCACCTGAGCCTTGGTCACGTGTCTCAGTTCTCCTCGTCTTTCAACTTCTTCTTCAGCCAACGCAGGCACAAGAGGTGCATCCCTCAACTGCCTTGCCATGGCCTTCTGTTCCCGATATTTCTTGCTCAGCACCAACACACTATTCGATGAAAATGATATTCTCATGTGAAAATGATATTGCCTTATTTACATCATGATAGGCTTAAAAAGCCGCATTTTAACAGTCAAGAACATGCAAGTGCAGGTTGTGCATTAGATTTAATGGTTTTTATGGTACAAAATTGAGGTCAAATGCACTTTTTCGAAATCTAGGAGGAGTGAAAACACACAGAACTTTTGACTCAGAATCTATATACACGTTATACACATATTATTTACATGTTTTTTTTCGTCTTGCTTTACGCGTCCACTTCAGGTGCTACCGCTACCGCTACGCAATTATCAAAAGCTTCGTCTTCATCGGAATCATCCGATTCATTCAAGTCACCTAGGTCCTTGCGCGTGCGTTTGGATTGTTGTGCAAGCAAAGCGACGACTATCTGCGCGTATTGCTCGTTCGGTATACTCCGTTTGGGGTCATTCGCATCCACATTCCATGCCAGCACTATTTCATTCTTATCGAAAGTCTCGGTAGACGGTCGGTGCCCCGGTGGCGCTGCGAAAGCTCCTGGGTGACTCGCAAGCTGCTTGCCGAGGTGCTTCTTCTTGGTGTCGGTGTGCTTTTGGGTTGGAAATAGCGATATAGCAGCTGTTGAGTTGACGGATAGCGCGCCTCCACCTTCACCAAGTACAACGGATCCGACCATTCGCTTCGCTTCAGTTGTACGCGGAACGCGAACTTGTCGTTTTCAGATTCCACCGCGAGAGCCACTGCAAAGCTGCCAACTGTCATCTGGCCGTAGGTGACCTCCCACTGGGCGTTGTCCACGTACTGCTCTGCTCGCTTTTGGGCTCGACCTTGGTGTTTCCGTTTACCGTTGTACACTTCTATCGGCGCTCGATCAATTCGGCGTTGGATGCGCACCGGTATAGCGGGGACGGCGGCAGCCTCGGCAGCTTCTATCGCCAACGCGGGCGCCTCTATCAGTCGAACCAAGGTGGTATTGCGCTCGATGGCGATTTTCTCGGGATGCTGGAAGGGTATCGCGGGCGCTTGACATTCTCCACCAGCAGTTAGGTGGCGCTGTTTCTCGATGACATCCTCGCGCCAAAACTTTTCGTGCACCTCCGTCAGCTTTGTGCCCAAAATGTCCTTCAACGCCTGTAAGGTATGCTCAAGCTTTTCGATGCCTTCTTCGGTAAAAGGAATCGGCTTGATGTATCCAGGCCCCGCGACAGGGGGTGTAGAAACAAGCTTTGGCAATGGAGTCTCGGGTAACCATTTGGGTGAAATGGAATATTGTTTGCACTGCATGCCCACTTCGCCGTGCTCGTTCTTCTTGAACTTGAAAGCCTGCGGTGCCAAAATATTGTGGCAATCGAAGACGTGACCATCAAACCAAGAGCTGAAGTCGAAGATCTTCTCGGTGTGCTCGCACGTTACACCATCCGTAAAGCATTCTTGTGCGACCTCTATCATCTCGTCGAGCGTCCAAGCTTGCTTGCGTCGTAGACGCACGGAGAAGCGTGAAAACATCTGGTCAATGTTCTCGTGCGTATGTCCCACCAACAGACAGTTGAGTTTCACCTTGCGAAAGACGTCCGTGTGCACCAGCCAAGCTGCGTATGCCAACATCAACTTGCTCTTGTTGGTGCTCACATTGTCAAGCTGTACATACAATACTTCCGGCATCGGGTATGAATTTTCCCCGTCCCCGTTGCGTCGATGCTCTTGAATGCGGAGGATATCCCGGTGCAAAACGTTGACAAGGAAGTTCGCATCGTCCTTGAAGTTGGCGTAGTTGAAATCCATAAAGCGGCCCACGTTCTCGATCATGCTCCCCATGTTGTGCACGTCAAGGAAGTCCTTAGAGTCCAGATGTTTAGGGATACGTCGAAAGTGTGGCAGTCGGGTGGTCCACTGCGTCATGCCATCGATGATCACCGAGGCATACTTATGCCAAGTTTTGTTCATGGTAATGCTCTTGGTCATATTCGCTTTACGACCATGTTTGTAGAACTTCTGGCGCTCCGCTCGTGCGATTGCATGATGTTTGTTGAGAGGCCCGTTGTATTGCGCTGTGCAAGATACACAAATTTGGGTCAGTGAACAAATTACATAAGCATATAAACACATCACAAAGCTATTCATGAATATTCACCTTTTGAGATTTGGTTAAGCCTTCCTTCAATAACTTGAAGGACGCGCAAACATCGCACTGAGAAAATCGGTTCGTCGATGGAATCTTGAGCCACTTCCTGCAATCTTCGTCAAATATTTTGTAGAAGTAACTGAGAGAGCATTTTTTCCTCTCCTCATTCTCTTGCAAGCCCTCGTTGTACTCGTCCCACAGCTCTTCGATGGTCAATCCATCCGAAAGATGAATCGGTTCTTTGTCAGGTTGGTGTTGTCCGTATTCGTCGGCGTATTTCTTGAGCCAGGCGACGACCGACTCGCGTTTCAGAGAAATCTTGCGGTTGTCCTCCTCGTACGTCAATCCATGAACAAACGTGTGTCGGCCCTCGAGCACGCGTGTCCGACAGTCGTGAAGATACCCGTAGCTGATGCCGTAAGCCATATAGTAGAACTTAAAGCACACCTGTTACAAAAAAAAACCGTCACTCAAAAAATTAATAACACATTATCTAGAAAATGCATAAGGGTTTTGGTAGGTCATGCCAATTTAAGACGCTTGGGAGACACCCCCAACACTGCACGTCTGCAGGCGGGACGGCCGTCGCATGCTCGTCAGCACTCTCCAAACCACGCCTTAAATCTGCGCATCCTAGACCCTCAGTGGGAATCGAACCCACGAGTGCGAGGTTCATAGCCTAGCGCCGTACCAACTCGACCAACGCGTCGCGAATGTACTTTAAGAAATTTATTTAGAAATTTATGATACAATATTCAACATTCCTGTGATGACATTACACAATCTATCACAAGGTCCAAGAAAAATTTCGCTTTGGCCAGAGTCCGTTCATTAGCTAATGAACGGTTCCCGCAGCCAAAGTGTCTAATTGTGAGTCGCGCTTTGGCCAGAGGCCGTTCATTAGCTAATGAACGGTTCCCGTAGCCAAAGTGTCTAATTGTGAGTCGCGCTTTGGCCAGAGCCCGTTCATTAGCTAATGAACGGTTCCCGCAGCCAAAGTGTCTAATTGTGAGTCGCGCTTTGGCCAGAGGCCGTTCATTAGCTAATGAACGGTTCCCGTAGCCAAAGTGTCTATGTGTGAGTCGCGCTTTGACCAGAGGCCGTTCATTAGCTAATGACCGGTTCCCGTAGCCAAAGTGTCTCTGTGTGAGTCGCGCTTTGGCCAGAGGCCGTTCATTAGCTAATGAACGGTTCCCGTAGCCAAAGTGTCTAATTGTGAGTCGCGCTTTGGCCAGAGGCTGTTCATTAGCTAATGAACGGTTTCCGTAGCCAAAGTGTCTAATTGTGAGTCGCGCTTTGGCCAGAGGCCGTTCATTAGCTAATGAACGAGTTCAAAAAAAAACATACCTGCTTCTTGCCCAAAAAGTATTTGAAGTCGAACTTGTCCTCAGATCGAAAGCTGTGTTTTAGCAAGTCTTTGATGAAGTATTCCTTTCTATCTTTTTGCGACATACTGAAAATATTTTCGCGAAAAGACTGAATATCTGCGGATGAGAAAGATAGACAGCAGTGCGACTTGCAATTGCACTTAATTGTTTCTGCCATTGATACACTGTCAGCCTGCAAACGTCGCTGCTTAATACTAATTACGCCCGTATATTGTTTCTTGCGTATGTCGGATTCGTACGGTTTGCGCACGACAATCTGCTTGTTCACTTCACCATTTAAACAAACAAGAGGGTCTTCATTCCTCAAGTCCAAACTTGTCTCTGAAAATTCTGTATCAAGTCTGCTTTTTATCTCTTGTAAGTCAATTTCGCGCAAAGCGCGTGACCCGCAAACGCGTGAAGAATTAGAGCTAACTTCCGATCTACACGTCAAAGGCGCGTTCCAAAGAACCAATTGCGTATTCGCGCTTGGGGCTGTGCTTGGAATTGGCTCATGATTGAAAAAGTCAGCCCCTATTTCCATGGAATCTTCAATAACTATTCCCGGGCACGGTTTGCAGATAATCTCGCAACCTTCATCGAAAGGAATAGAAAACATATTTTCGTCAAAATTAGCCGTCATTAGCTTATGAAGCCGTTTTTTACGTTCTAAAAATGATATAGACTTGCGAGTCAACCAAGAATTTCTATCTTACTGAATCGATCGATCCTCGATTTCAGCGCAAATGACACCAGGATATCTTAAAATCATATCCTTGATCTGAACAGACCGAATCAAAAAGCGACAGCGCATGTCAATTTTGATTAAAATTGACATCGATATTCGACATGTCATTTTTAGCCGCCAGAAATGACTTTTATTATTGTGCTAAAGTTACATCACTTTTTCAAAGTTCATTCACACACACCCCTTTCACAGTTGACAGCCAATTTCTCTCATTTCGCAATGGCGACACTCGAAACATTTCAAGCACTGAGGGCTCAACATATTTTCCAGCTCTATCTTGGTAACAAGTGGAGCATTGTTAGAACCCTTGAAGCCGACGATCCTTCGGACAGTCTGCAATTACTGATTCACTCTGAGGACCCTTCCGAGGAAAATGAAGAAATAATTTTTAGTTTTCCTAAATTTACCTCTTCGACTGTAACCGGGGGTAGCCTCGTTCCTGAGAAACGCGTAGCGTACAGTATCATTGAGAACGAGACTCCAATTCTGTATTTCGTCGCGTACAGAAACAGAAAGCTTACTGTGATCGAATTAGACAGCGCAAACTTTGAGGAAGCCTTGAGCCTTCAAAAGCACACAAATCGGCTGTTGGCTTTTCAAAGTTTGAAAACTAGAGCAGCAGACGAAAATAAAAGCAAAGAATTCTATCTAGCGAGCTATGTAAACCAGGCGTGGAAAGCGTCGATTACAGCTCCTTTCTGGCAAAGCAGAAGACCAGCGGCAGTGATCGATGACCTCGGACTTGCTGGCGAGGTACCATTTGTAGAGGCTTCGGTACGTCCCTTTCATGCCCTGCGCCTGGACCGGGGCGGAAAGCGTTCATTAGCTAATGAACGCTTTCGGCCTCGAAACGCGCGCCCTGAGCCTAAACTGGGGCGGAAAGCGTTCATTAGCTAATGAACGCTTTCGGCCCCGAACCGCGCGCCCTGAGCCCTGACCGGGGCGGAAAGCGTTCATTAGCTAATGAACGCTTTCGGCCTCGAACCGCGCGCCCTGAGCCCTGACCGGGGCGGAAAGCGTTCATTAGCTAATGAACGCTTTCGGCCCCGAAACGCGCGCCCTGCGCCTGGACCGGGGCGGAAAGTGTTCATTAGCTAATGAACGCTTTCGGCCCCGAAACGCGCGCCCTGCGCCTGGACCGGGGCGGAAAGCGTTCATTAGCTAATGAACGCCTTCCGCCCCGAAACGCGCGCCCTGAGCCCTGACCGGGGCGGAAGGCTTTCATTAGCTAATGAACAGTTTCGTCTTGTCCCAGGCTGCCAGGAGAACGGATGTGCAGCGTGCTGCCGAACGCGCCCTTCAAGGACCTAGTGGCTCCAGAGCTTTTACTGGAGCGGGCGCCAATGTGGATATGTCTCAAGTGGCCACCCCATCTGAGGCAAGGAAGGCAGCCGAGGTGGCTGCACATGGGTGGCACGCTAAGCTAACAGTGGAGCATGCAGCAAAGATGGATTTTGAGGAGAAAGCAAAGCTGTGCAGGCAAATCGAGATGGAGCACCGGTGGCCGAACCCGATGTCGACCGACGAGGCGGCTGAGCAAGGGAGTGTGTTTCGTCTCCCCATTGGATGCCTGTACCACGCGACGGGGTACGAGGCCTGCCGGGATCAAGAGAGGGGCTGGGTGAACGAGATCAAGAACAGCAGGAAGGAGAACCCGTGGGCCCCTTTCAATGCGGGTCTTGTTGCGATCGACGATGTCAAAACCCATGCCGAATTCTCCATAAAAAAAGCTCTCGCGGGAAAATACAGAGGCAAGGTTTTTGGGCACCAGCACTGTTATCAAGCCACCGACGAGTGTCACGAGGAAATCCCGTTGGAGATAGCTTTCCAGTTCTTCGAGAGCAAGATCTACATCGGTCTCACGATGATTCGGTTCTTAGGCGAGATGCAGAACCAAATCGACCAGAAGACGAAAGGCAAAGACCACACTCAGTTCATGCAAGGGCTTCGTTCGACCCTTTTCGAAAAGAATGGGGTCGTGTACAAGGTTTACCGAGATGCGTTGATCTCCGAGTTCGTCGCCGGTGTCCCCGAGGACACCGAAGAGGGTACCTCTTATCAACCTGGGTATTACGAGGTCGGAGGGCTGGTGCAAAAAATGGCGGAGTTCGAATCTGAGCATGGATTTGCAGTCCCGGATATCGAGAAATATCCCAAGGGATTCCAGTACATCGAGGATGTGGAGACGTCTGAGCGCGAGGGAGACCTTGAGACCCTCCCTGAGGCAGACGTGACGGTGAAGACGCTGGAGGATGACATCAACGCTCACCTCGATCGGGTCACAAGTTGGTACCCCGTAATGTCTCACTTGAACCAGTCGATGGAGACGCATGTGAAGGAAGTAGCGATGTCCAAGCATTCTGTGTTCGGCGGCGTGCAAATCAACCACTACTTCATGCCCTGGACAATTGCCAATTTCCGGCCGCAGACGTGGGACCTCTGCGTTAAGATCATGGAGGCTTACAGAAGGTTTGACCTGAAGGGCATGAAAAACCCTTTGGCTTCGAAGACCAAAAAGCGCAAGGCCTCATCTTCGCCCGCTAAGGGACCCGCCAAGAAAGCTGGCAAAAAAGGCACCTCCAACCGACAGGTAAATTACTTTTTACTTTTGCTTCAAACAGTGTTTACCCCCCAAAGCATCCTTTTCTATATTTTAAGACATTCTAAAAATGTTTTTTTTACTTGCAGATGGAAGACGAGGTGCAACGAGGAGGCGGGGACCACGGAGCGGGCTCGTCTAAAGGGCCAGGCATTTTGGTGGAAGAAGCTCAGTTTCTCCACAATGCCAAATCCATGGGTATGACGTTCTGGATTAACTTGGGCGGCTTGGCGGGGGAGGCGGAGTTCGACAAGGTGGACACGTATCTGCGCCTGATTATTCAGAAGGAGTTGTCGGTAAAAGAGGGGGGCCTGATGATAAGCCAGTTCAAGAAGGAACGCATGGTGCAGAAGCACTTGGTGTCCGCGGCGGGATTGCAAACCTGGGACGCATTCAAGGCCGAGTTCACCCCCTACTGGAGCTCCCAAGAGAAAATCGAGTCGTTGATCGGCTGCTTACCTTCAACTCAGGGGGGAGCGCGCCGGGGGGGTCTGGGGAAGTTCCGCACGCGATCTTGAATTACGTCGAGAACGCGCGGGCGAATCTCCAAGAAGCGCAGGCGCCACGCGCGGGGCACATCCTAGGCTTGCAACAGGTCGAGGTGAAAGTCGACATCAAACTCTATCGGGAGGCGCGGACCGAGGGGCCGGAGCTTAAGGTTCCAGGAGAGGCAGGCCTTGAGGAGGACGAGCCCACACATGAGACGAACGTGCCGATGTTCCCTCGTTGGAAGATCGTCAAGGGCAGCATGAGCGATATGAAGGACGTCCCGAGGCTGCCCTTCACGGGGACGATCATCGACTGCAATTACGCCCTTGACAAGGAGAAGACTCCCGACGCGATGACCAAGGAGGAGGTGCAACCGTTCCTGGAGTCTTTCAACGCCAAGACCACCGCCCCGGCATGGACTATCGCTATCTTTTGCGGTTTCGTCCAACAAAGCGATTTCCTGGAGGTGATTGACAATTACTGCTCCGGCCGCGCGGAGCGGTTCTTCAGGCACAAGCAGAACGTGAACATGAACCCCAACAGGACCGTGCGCTACAATGACGTTGAATGTGGCGTCCTGGGGTACCATGTAAAGAGCGATGCCCAGGGCGAGTCTACTAAAAAGCCGGAGTGGATGTTCAACTTTGATACTGGAGAAGGTGAACGTGTGAGCCGCGCGTCACTTTTGCGCGGCTTCCCGGTTGTGCACCAGATGTTCAAACGCGACAACAAAGCCGTGAATAACCATCAGAAACCCCAAGCTCTGTTGATGGAGCTGATCCAGTGCCACATGCTCGGTGACAATCCGGGCAAGATGGATGAGAACGCCCATCCACTCAACTGGATTCTCGACGCTTGCTGCGGCGTCGGCTCGACGTCCATGGCCGCCATGAGGTGTGGTATGAACGCGATCGGCTTCGACCACGACCAGTTCATGGTCAGCTCTGCGCAGCAACGGCTGATCAATTTCGACAACGAGCCCGATCAGGACGCCGAGACGAAGCCAAAACAGAAGAGCGAACCGACGGCGAAGGGCAAGGAAGCGGCCACTGCCGATTCTGAGGAAGAAGAGAATGATGCAGATGAGGAAGATGAGAATGATGAATAAAATAGTAGGATTTGTCGACCGCCCTGACTGATAGTATCAGTCATGCCTCGACGGTATAGGGTGAAAAGTACTCTACTCGTAAACATTTGAATAAAGAATGATACATGTATGCATATTTCGGTGTTTTCATTGTACGCATACTGCACTTTTCTACCGTGTTGCCTTTATGTATCCCTATTTCGCGCATAAATATCACTAAACCCTGATTTTTTGAAATATATATAAATCCAAAAATGACATATGATAATATCATTTTCATCGAATAGTGTGTTCACCGTACGATGCCCCTCATTCCAGTGCCCTGGCATGAAGATCTGCACGGCCTCAGAGAGCTTGTCCTGTCTTCCCCAATCAACGCTGGCAATGTACGGGAACACCTCGTCCCTGATCTTGGTTCCGGGTCTGTGTGACAACGGAGAAACGTTCTCCAGGATATAGCCTGGAGGCCTCTGCTGCTGCAGCTGCTGGAGTGTGGACAGAAGCCTGACCACTTCATAAAATAATTTGCTGTGCCTGCCATCCAGGCCCGTGAGTGTTCCAGCAGGAGAGAGATCCTGGCATGGGAACCCACATACCATGACCCACTGGCGTCCTTGAAGAGCTCCTGCTCGTATGAAGTCGGCACTGGGGGTGTCGTGCAGATCTTGGGGTAGAGCCCCAAACTCTATTGCACGGGGCGAAATGAGGTCAGGATATCGTCTTAGCAACGCCGTGCACCTGGCCCTGGCAACTGTTCGACTGCTCGGGGATATGTCCTGATACAGGTAGCGATCCACCTTCATCCCACTGCGGAGTAACATCTCTAGGCCAGCACAGAGGCCTCCACATGGCTCGTAGCACACCACACCTTCCTCCCGAGCTTGCGAGAAGAACCGCCTGCCCAGCACCCTGGTGTCCACCTTCTCAGGCTTTAAGATGCGCTCGCCTTCAAAGTACTCATTGCTGTACACAGCGGGGCTTCCCTCGCCGTGCGTGCCTCGCGTAGGCCTCACCAGGCTCAGCGCCTTCCAAGCTGCTCTGGCTAGCCTTCCAGAGTCGGTCACCAGCTCAGGTAAGTCAGTGTCAAACATGTCCCCATGATTGCATTCCAATTCCTCGCGGTAGTGCAAGTCGAACAAACGATGCACTGGTCCCGTGCCCAGCTGCTCCATGGCAGCCATCTTGCAGTAGTTGGCAACCTGCACCTCTGGCGTGGCCTCTTCCCCTGGGGAAGCATCCCCAGCCAACATAAAGCACAAGTGGTCACAGAAGTCCTTCGTGTGAACTTCCCCCACGCCTGCGTGTAACGCAGTCACCTTCTCCCTCTCATGCCTCGCTCCAGTCTCATCTGTCGTGGACGGCAGTGGGTAGCGAGACGGCACGTCAGCGTTGCTGTTCTTGGCACCTGGACGATGCCGACATGGGAGGAGCCCCTCGCGAGAACACACCGTGCCCACACGCTGTCCCAACATAAGGCGCGCGGCGTTATCAGGTCCCAACCTAGGCGGGACGTTCAACAGGTACCTCTCCGCAGTTTCTAGGGCTGCGTTTTGTGTGCGCAGAAGCCCCCATCTGTTAATTGGCACCCCACGTGTGTCCAACCACGTGTGTCCGTTGTCCAACCACGTGTGTCCGTGAAACAGGAGTGTCATGTGGTTCCCCACCGCGCCACGTGCAAGGCGCATTCGGCGGATTCTGACGAACGTTCGGCCGACTCGCTGCAAGTATGTTGTCATATCAACCCAAAGGCGTGTGTCGTCCGAATTGGATGCAATCGCGGAGATCATGCACAGATCCTACATCACCACACCCCAGCGCGAGCGGGTAAATTCAATGCAATACAGCGGGTCCGAAGTTTTATCATAACGAAGTTTTATCACCGCAAAACCATGACATCCGTGTGCACAGGGATATTACGAATCACGCAAGACATCAATCCATCGCTACCGGAACATCATGGAGTAGGCAGCACACGGCCACCAGGCAAATGGAGATTACTATCTTCATATAAAAGTGTTTTGTTACAGCTAGATAGGGGGCGGTCCTCCTAAGTGGTAAGATGCCAGTCTGCTGCTCTAAAGGCCCGGTCGAGTTCCCTGGCTATTGTCGGCCGTCGTCTTCCACGCACACTCTGGCTTGTGGCTTCTCCAGTGAGCACGCTGGCAGCTAGGGCCGCAGTACGCTACACGTCGGCACGGGCACCACTTTCGATTAGCAGCCAGCAGGCCGCACATGGCACAGCATACAAAACGGACGTAGCCACGCCATGCTATGAAGGCGGAGTACACAGTATTCACGTCGTCCACACGTTCCCCAAGCTGGGTGGGTGTCAATACCCTCGAGACAGCCCCAACCGCAGGGGGGCTGGCAACGGTGGGGGCATCCGTGAGGTCACGGTGCAAACTGGTAACGAAAAACGACTGGAAGGCGTTAGTGTAGTGAAGGCATGGGTGTGCCCACGGACCACGGACGAGCACTACCTCACCCCACCATCCATGGCAGTCACCGCCGTCCACGGGGGTGGTGTACACACGTATACGCAGCAAACCTTCGCCAAACTCAGGGACCGCCCAACCCGGACGGGGCACCCCAGCAAACTCGAAGTAGCTTGCTCCCGGTGTCAGAGGACACTCGCCGACCATGGCATACCGAGCATGCTGTAGCCGACTCTCACCGTAGACGTCATTCAACAGTGCAAGGGCGTGCTCCCCGAAGCTGTCGGAATCACTCTCTGGCCAAAAGCCCTGCTGGGCTCTACCCTCTTGTCCCCACAGTTTTATGAGTTGCCAACGATGCAAGCCCACTCTATTAAACCCGTCCGTGTGCTCACTACGTTGCCGCGCGAGCTCATCCTCGCACTCCGTTTTTTCCTGGGTCGCGCGCATCATCGAGGCATCCACGACTTGCACCCAGTCACGAGGGTCGCCCACAGTGTCCTCCATTGTAACGCCAGCTGTCCCTTCCTTGGACACCTGAACAACCGGCTTCAACACTCCCTTGCGCCACAGCGCGTAGTGCTCCCGGAGGGTAAGCAGGTTTTGCTCAGATGTATCCTTGTGCCACGTACCATACAGCTCTTTCCAACTGGCACTGGCAACCAGGTGCCGGTTGCAAATGTCAATGATTTCCTTGAGGACGACCTCCGAGCAGGCCGCATCCAGCATCTGCACGGACCACTTCCAATCGAAGGTGCATGCCTCCCCGTCTTCCACGGTGCCCTCTGCCGGGGGAGGGCGATCAGACAGATACGCCCACCATGGCAAGTCGCGCAGGTCATCAGGTGTCAGTTTTTTGGGCATAATAGGCAGAAAGCCTGCATCGTTGTGCCCGACTGGTTTCACGGTGTCGGGAGGCTTGATCCTATGGACATGATCCTCTAGTAGTTCTTCCTCGACTTGTTTAGATGCAGCGTCATCGCCGTGGGCAACCTCGGGCGGGCAGTCGGGGAACATCTGTGCGACAGCACGCAACACGAACACCGTGTGACTTCCTCAGCAACGATATGCCACCGGGAAGCGCACAACATGTAGTTGCATGCATCCAAACGACAGGAGTATATACATGGCGAGCACGGCAAAGCTCCCGAGAACAATATGCCCCCCATAGGAAACCCTCCGTGCACCTGTGTGTTAACCGGTGTGGCTCGTAACATTACCGGATAGGAATTCTCTATACGAGCTCGCACATACGCAAGAACCCCAAGACCCCTAGAGACAATAATGATGAGGTAGACCATTCATAGGAGGCAGACGCTTGCATATAATAAGCTGGACACTAGCCTTGCAAAAGGTCACCATCCGGTAGGCAAATGCATGTATGTGTAGGTGAACACGAAACGAAAACACTTCAAACGACGAGAAGCATACCACGCTGGCGACGGTATGTCCCCAGCGTGACCTCCGGCATATATGAAGATCACCCTTTAAAAAAACAGGGACAAGAGGCTTGCATAACCGCCGCATAGATGGCCGCTGTCTCGGGCCGCGTGACGCGCAGCTGCCCCACCAGGCACGCCATACTCATGGTGCCTAGGGGTGGCGCGCAGCGTGTGCACGGCGACCGGGCGCCATCGAGGCTCTTCGGAGAGGAGATGAGCGGGCCTGGGAGCGTCACACCGCACACGCGTGCCCCGGCGACGAGCGTGGAGCGCAGCACCCACGTGAGGGTCGCTGCTGAGGCCTGTGTTGCCGACGCTCCGGGCGAGATGGCGCCCAGCGATGGGACGCCTCGCCACACGCAGACAAGGGGCGCCGCCCTTGTGCTCGTGTCGCTACAGTAAAGGGTGAGCACGAGAGGTGCTCGCCCGCGCCCTTCCCCACGGCGCCAGGAGAAAGCGTCCAGTGTCTACACTGGGACATATCCGGACTCGTTGAGACCGTAGTGCGTGCGGTGCCGTCGGGGATGAGAACGCTCTCCGAATCGTCCCATCGAGCCCGGTTCACTCCGATACCGCCCTTCGGGCGGTACCGTCGGTCCCAAGACCGCCCTTCGGGCGGTCTCATCGGTTCCGGTTTGGCATGATACCGCCCTGCGGGCGGTGCCATCGGTTTCGGTCCAGCTCGGCTCTGACCCTCATTCCGGCTCGTCGGTTCTCATAATCTTTTTCGATACGTTTCAATCCAGGCGAAAATTCTGATTGTACTGAAAACTGACCGTACGTTCGATAGCTTGAAATGACGGCATTTCACTCCTCTACACATGACTCAACAGCAACACAATCGAACGATAGCTTTCTCTCAGCCGCGGTCATTTCGTTAAACCAACTGCCAGGGATTTTGATTTCGACGCCTAGCTCCACTTGTTCTTTTCCATCATACTGCACAATAAAGTGGTCGAGCGATACTAGTGTTCTATCACCTGCTGTTTTTTCTCTTTACCAGATTTGTGACTATGTGATACCTTCAGTACGGCTGTTATTCGCTCACTGAGAGGAGCCCTTACAGTCCTTGAAAAACATTTTGTGAGAGTGAGAGAGCCCAAGTTTCGTCTCAAGAGTCCACTTGTCACGATTACAACGTTCAGCGTAGGAGCGGGCACCACAACCAGCCGAACTGACGAGTCGACCCGCCGGTTCCGATACAAGATGAGACGGACTCGATATTTTTTGGTATCGACGGTGCTGGGACACGATGGGACCGTGATATCTCTAGGTCCGTCGGGTCCGAGACCGTAGCTAGTTCAGTATCGATGGTACTGGGACGTGGTGAGCCCGCGTATTATTTGGGTCCGTCAGTTCCGGTACACGATGAGACCGTCCAAAAAATCGTACCGTCGGGGATGGGACCGTGGGGGTCCGTGCGTACCGGATCCGAATCCGATCCTGAACCGGTACCAGTGTCGACACTGAAAGCGTCCAGGCGTGGACCGCTTTTCTTTTGGGGGGGGGAACTAACCGGTCTAACTAAGCGGAAAACTACCCTTAGAGTACCTCTAGTTCGTTTGGTTTGAGTATTTTTTCGAAAAGATGGAGGCACTCTTGGCAACCCTATCTTTTTGGCGACAGTTTTTTCAGCTTGCAAATCGTTCGTGGCATTAGCTCAAACAGAGCGTCAAACCTGCGGTTTGGAGATCTCGGTTGAAACCCGAGATGCCACACAATAGAAGCTTGTTTTTTCACGCGTTGTACTAACCCCCTCCTTTTTGAAAGATTCGCAGGGTTTCATACCCTTTAATAGCGGAAACCCCGCTATTCAAAGGACTATTTCGACCTCACGAGCGTCCTCCTCGAGAAAATTCACGTGGAGTAGACCCCATGTTTGTTTGATCTGAGTATCTCTTCGAAAAGATTGGGGAACACTTCGCAACCCTATCTTTTTGGCGACAGAATTTTTCAGTTTGCATTGCGATAGTGGCATTAGCTCAAACAGAGCGCCAAACCTGCGGTTTGGAGATCTCGATAAAAACCCGGGATGCCACACAATAAAGGTGTGCTTTCTATCTTCTTTCCACCCTCTTTGTTTGGACGTCCGATCTTTCCTTTTCTTTAGGCTTGGAGTTCTAACCGTTTCGTTCTTGCGTGCTCCATGTAGGAAAAATACGTTTCGAGTTTCCATCATCTGTCTCTTCTACAAACAGTAGCAGATGTAGCACGATACATCGAGCATATGATGGCTTGCTGAGCTCACAACACATACACCTATCGTGCCAAACACTCATCATCGGCATATCCAGACTGGAACCCAAAAATCGTAGGGTATTTTATGCCATTCGTGAAAGTGCGGAAGGCAGGTAGTGAGGATGACACTGTACAATCGACATCTCGTGATGTAGCAAGACACATCGAGCATATGCTGGCTTGCTGAGCTCGTCACACATAAACCTATCGTGCCAAACACTCATCATCTCCGGCTAGAGCGTAGATCACTAGAGCCATGTAGGGCCCAGCACCGTGCTCAAGCCTCAAGGTGGGCATAAGCGAATTTTGAGGGGGGATCTAGTGTTTTAGTCATGAATACGTGAATAAATCGTGAGTTGGCCGCATGTGGTACTATTCAAGTTATGAGTTCACCGCCCGCCGTACTACTCAAGTCATAAGTCAGGGAAGCGCGGTACTACTCAAGTCATGAGTACGACCGAGAGAACACTATTCAAGTGTAGTCATAGTAGTCATGAAGAGCCCTGCGCTGCTGAGGCCTGTGTGACCGACGCTCCGGGCGAGATGGCGCCCAGCGATGGGACGCCTCGCCACACGCAGACAAGGGGCGCCGCCCTTGTGCCCGTGTCGCTACAGGGTGAGCACGAGAGGTGCTCGCCCGCGCCCTTCCCCACGGCGCCAGGAGAAAGCGTCCAGGCGTGGACCGCTTTGCCTTTGGGGGGGAAGAGAGCGCGCCGCGGGTCCGGGCACACGATGACCACCGCGAGCGCGCCGAGCGCACCGCCACGAGGCAGCCGGATAGATGGCCGCTGTCTCGGGCCGCGTGACGCGCAACTGCCCCACCAGGCACGCCATACTCATGGTGCCTAGGGGTGGCGCGCAGCGTGTGCACGGCGACCGGGCGCCATCGAGGCTCTTCGGAGAGGAGATGAGCGCGCCTGGG
>LGRX02007774.1:0-33244 GCA_001247695.2 Cymbomonas tetramitiformis
CAAGGGTGCGTCACACGCAATGCCCTCTTCGCAAGCGCTTTCAAGCCTCTAGTGGGCTGGCCGCAGACAGCCGCCGTGCCTTGACCCTCCCGGGTGTCATCCAGGGTGGCAAGGGCACGACTCTCCAGGGTGTCATCCAGGGTGGCAAGAGCACGACTCTCCAGATATCTGTAACGCCGCTCATACCTGCAGAGCTCGGGACGGGGTCTCCGTGGTGATGCATGGGCAGATAGGGCTTGCGGCTTGAGCTGCAGTAGCATCAAGCGGTTGAGGAGCGAGCTGGGTGGCTTACACATCGAACCGGGTCGCCTCGCATCGACCGAGGCGACGCAAGGGATAGGCCAGGCTTAAGCAATCCGCTTGTTAAGCTGGCGGGGGGCGGCGGGGACACAGGCCCTGCCACTTCTGCAGCAAGCAATGTTCCAAGCCGTGCAAACTGTGCTGCAGTATGAAGGGGAACTACCGGTGGGATCCCCGCTCGGCCTCTGCGCTGCGCCGCCCTGGGTTGGCTCTAATCAGCGATCCTGGGGACTCACATGTCCCGGATATTATTTTTCGCGCAAAAAATCGCTGGATGGATCTTGCTCGAGTTAGCGATTGCTTTCTCGTCTCTGGCGAATTAGGGTTTCGATCTGTCGGTTTGATTGGGCGCCCAGTATGGCCTGTAGGACAAATATTTGTCATGTGAGGGGTGGTTGGCACCACCTGGGCCCTGCCCCACAGCGCCCGAGGCACCCAAGTCGCCACGGCATGTCCCGGGCTGGTCAGTTTCCCGGTCTGTAACTCGCGGCTGGCGGATGACGGTGTAGATATCGAGAGTATCGAGATTGAGGCTGCTTGCACTTTCCAACGCCTGACAGCAGCAGCCCGCACACCAATCCCCGTGCTCCAAAAAGATTTCAACTCGGAGCTTCAGCACGAGCCCCTCGGCCATTCGGCTCATATTCTCGGCTGTGCTCATCGGACTGCCTCTGACCGGTTGTTCGTGGAGAGGCCACAAGCACCCATCGTGGTGCGGCCCCGCGGAGCGCAGACATCCCGAGGGCTCAGAGGCCCACCCGCAAGGTCTTAGCAGGGGCAGTGCAGAGGAGCAGGGAAGGGGGTATGAAGCAGGGTTGACGAGCCGTGTTGCATTCGGGCCATGGACTGCCGGCCGCCATGCGGATCGTGCGAGCCGTGCGCCGCGGGCGACGGCTTCCTCCAGTGCAAGGTGGCCACCACGTTCATCATCGGCACCGAGCAGAACGACATCTACGCGATGGGGCTCGGGTGAGGGCCCGCTCTGCTCTGCCCGCTCTTCTCCTTTGCCGCGCACTCTCCTCCCCCACTCTTTGCAGCACTCCCTCCTTTCCCACCCTCTGCAGAGAACCCTTTTCCCCTCTCTTTGGCGGGACAGCCTCCTCCCTCGCCCTCGGCAGCGCGCCACTCTTCCCTCACCCGTTGCCACACGCCCTCCTCCCTCACCCTTGGCAGTTGGCCATCCCCATATGCCCTGTTCACCCGCTGCTGCACAGCCCCTGCCACCTGGAGCCAGCATCACCGCTTTCTTGAGCGCAGTAGACCGCCATCGAAGCCCAACCACGGCG
Organism: Cymbomonas tetramitiformis; assembly: GCA_001247695.2. Lineage (NCBI taxonomy): Eukaryota > Viridiplantae > Chlorophyta > Pyramimonadophyceae > Pyramimonadales > Pyramimonadaceae > Cymbomonas > Cymbomonas tetramitiformis. The sequence continues at coordinate 1,587 of LGRX02007774.1, forward strand.
ACGTGGCGCATTTCGGAGGGTCTGGGCTTTGGAGCATTGAGATGGGGTTGTGCCGGCTCCTGTCCCGGGTCCACGGGGAGGAGGGCACTGCAGGGGTTGCGAGCGGGTGATGAAAGGTTTTGCACAGGACGTGTACGGCGTGGCGGCGCACCCTCTGAAGCCGGAGATGATCGCCACCGTGTGTGAGAGCGGGAGTGTGGACGTCTTTGATGCAAAAACTCGCAGTCATTCCCGATGTACCGATCTCGGGTTTCTGGTGCGTACCCCCTCCTGCCTCTCCTCCTGACCCCCCTCTATCAAGCCTTGCTGTCTATGTCACCTGTGGAGTCAGGCGTAGGAATCCTACCAGTCGGGTCAGTGGTGACTGTGTCGGATCGGTTCACCTTGCGTGGAGAAGAGCCCACATCCAATGGCCACGCACGCTCTGTGCAGCACCTTGTAGTGATAGCTCCAGGATGGGCAAGGCTTTGACAGGCCGGTGCTCGTGCGGGAAGGCGGGGAGCAGGGTCGGTCAGTGTGCTTCTCACGAGAAGGCTCGCACATGGCGATCGGAGGGAAGAAGGGCCGCGTGCGCATTGTGGCATCCACCACGCTGCAGCCCCTTGCGCTGTTTAAGTTTGTGGACAGCACCATCCCGGTCATGAAGTACTCCCCTAATAACCAGTACCTCGCGGTCGGCTCGCATGACTTGTGCATCGATGTATACGACGCAGGTGAGATTGCGCCCCTTTTCACTAGTTCATCTCGAGTGCCGTGCGCAGCCCAGGCGAGCTTCAGGCGCTATGCCCAGCCGCCGTGCATGACAAGGATGCTCTTGCAGGGGGGTGTAAGGCTTCACCCGTCGGAAACACGCCGCGATTGGCTATCTCGCAAGCAGCCATCCACCGACCGGTCCTCGGAGAGCACCCCTGTGGCATGACCACCCTTAATGAAGAGCGTTGCTGTGCTGCGGGATGCAAGGTTTTGAATTTAGGGGCTGCATGCAGGATGCAAGGTTTTGAATTTAGGGGCTGCATGCAGGATGCAAGGTTTTGAATTTAGGGGCTGCATGCAGGATGCAAGGTTTTGAATTTAGGAGCTGCATGCAGGTTTCCGAAGCGATGATGGCAGTGTGCAGCAGTATCCCAAGATGAACAAACGCTGGCGGAAGGTGCGTGACGCATGCACAACCTCGAAACCCGTAGACCCGTGAAGAAATTTTAACACCCTCGGATCCTCAGTCGTTCGAGAATCCTCATATTTAACACCTGACAGATTTTTGAGAATCTTCATATTTAACATATGACAGATTTTTGAGAATCCTCATACTTAAGAACGTCAGCAGAGGATCTTGCTGTAAGCCATGACGCCTGCTGAGTATCCTCCTGGCGAGGCGCGCCACAGGAGCTGGGTGGTACGGGGGAGTACGTTCGCGTGGCGCGCTGCGAGGGTCACTCGGCCTCCGTCAGGTTCCTGGATTGGAGCCTCCCCTTGGCCAACCCCCCCCATCTCCGCGGCATGACCATCTTGCAGTCCAACTGTGCTGGCGCGGAAATTCTCTACTACGACCCCGCCACCGGCAAGCAGATCAAGGCACGTTGCCATGCTTTGGTGTTGTAGCGGCATCATGCCCCCTGGCTCCAATCGTGGGCTGCCTCATGGATACGCGGGGGCACACCCCAGCTACGGCACTCAGTGTGATCTCACGGCATGCAAAGGTCATCGCTGTTTGCCCAACCTCGCCTCTTGGGGTCTGCGCAGGCTCGCCTCTTGGGGTCTGCACGGGCTCGCCTCTTGGGGTCTGCGCAGGCTCGCCTCTTGGGGTCTGCACGGGCTCGCCTCTTGGGGTCTGCGCAGGCTCGCCTCTTGGTCTGTCGCACGGGCTCGCCTCTTGGGGTCTGCACGGCTCGCCTCTTGGGGTCTGCACAGGCTCGCCTCTTGGGGTCTGCACGGCTCGCCTCTTGGGGTCTGCACGGGCTCGCCTCTTGGGGTCTGCACGGGCTCGCCTCTTGGGGTCTGCACGGGCTCGCCTCTTGGGATCTGCACGGGCTCGCCTCTGATCTCTGAGGAGCGCAGCGGGCGGCTCCACAGATCATCTCATTGCGAGCGTGACTTCTCCATGGCGCGGAACTTCTCGGAGCGCCCCCCTCAAGGTCGGGAGAGGAGCGCCCCCCTCAAGGTCGGGAGAGGAGCGCCCCCCTCAAGGTCGGGAGAGGAGCGCCCCCCTCAAGGTCGGAAGAGGAGCGCCCCCCTCAAGGTCGGGAGAGGAGCGCCCCCCTCAAGGTCGGGAGAGGAGCGGTGTGGGGTTGACTGAGGCCACAGGTGAATCAGCGGAATGCCCCGTGGGCGACGTGGACGTGCCCTTTAGGGTTTGGTGTCATGGGTACGTGTCGCGACACTTCTCGCCGGAATCCTTTGCTCCCTCCCGTTCCGCTCACCCCTCCCTGCCCGCCTGTCTTTCGCTTGGCGCTCTCCCCGCAACCTACGGTGCTCCCGAAGGAAGCTCCCACGGTGGCCCGTACACACGGAGGCACAAACAGTCCCCCAGAGCAGGTACGACTCCATCTGTCCTTGAGCCCAGCTATAATCTCTGTTGCAATTTGCCGGTGGCCACTCTTGGGGAGCGCGGCAAGCCTAGTCTGCCTTTGCTCGGAGAGGCAGGAAGTGCGGAGTGGTGCCAATCGCATTCGGTGCCTTCCCTTAATTTAGCCGGGAGCACCTTTGGCGCTCACATGTGTAATCAGTTTCCCATTCAGTGTCCGTGCCGGCAGTGCTTGCTGGACGCGCTGGGCTCCGCCACGTGCCGGCAGTGCTTGCTGGACGTGCTGGGCTCCGCCACGTGCCGGCAGTGCTTGCTGGACGCGCTGGGCTCCGCCGAGGACAGGACGGGAAGGGGGAGATTCGGTGTTTGTGCGAACTGCGGTTGGATTCTCCCTCTCAACTAAGTGCTTCCTGGGGAGGAGAGATTTCTGCAGGAACAGGCGGTGCTTTAAAGCACCAAAAAACAAACCAAACTTTTGAGTATTTCAAGGGAGGTGGTAGTCAGCTGGGTAGCTGAGGAGTCAGCCCAACTGCAGGGGCTCACGCCAACCTGCAAGTTCCTTTACCCTAGGGAGAAGTGGGCTTGGATAACTTTTTTAGTTGGTAGACTCGGAGCCCAAAAGCACTCGCAGAATGATGAAGTTTGTCTTTCGCAAAGCTTTCAAAGCTTTCCAAACGACCTTTAATGATCACAAACTCAGGTGATGAAATGCAGGCCGTTCGATGCCTAGCATTTCAAGTGTCGCTCCACATCACGCCGTGATCGCGTGATGTGTCCTCAGTCGAGATGTCTTTCCATCTCCCTCAACCCCTTCAACTTCCGTCGCGTGAAGTCACTCAACTGTGACCAGTCATAACGCGGGCATTTCATGCCGTCAGACTTTTGAGACTCTCCACTCTGCCTCCCTCACCACGGTTCAGGTTGCCGCACAGCAGCCAATCAGAAGTCAGGAAAGTCGAACTGGCGGATTCATCGGAACTCTGACCCGAGGAAAAATCCCCAATTAGCAAAAACACAAATAAAAAATCGCAGATTTTTTCAGTGCCTCAACGAGCCTAGGGCTCAATTCTTCAGGGCCAGAAATTCCATCCCCCGTACTTCCAGCATGATTGAGAAATAAATTTCTCAACTATCCACACGTGTGGCTTATCCTTGGACCGACTCCTTTGGTATCACAGAACCAGAAAGGATCGGCTGCACTATGTACCCACGCCAGGGATTAAGGATTCAGCACACACTTTGGGACGCTTATCCGGATTCTCCGGAGATCACTAGTGGAGAATGGGACCCCCTAAGCCTTACTCAGCCACCTGAGCCCCTCTGCAACTGCACCGTCACCGCGCCGCTGCCGTGTCTCTGGAGCCGGTTCACCTCTGCCCCCCGAGCTGCTCGAGCCATCCCTCCACCACCAAGCCTACGCTCAGGACCACCCCTCTGCTCCCTGAGCCTCACTGGGCCACCTGAACCCTGCCGGCGCACTGCTGCTGTGTCTCTGAAGCCGACTCACCCCTGTCCCTCGAGCTGCTCGAGTCATCTCTCCACCTCCAAGCCCACGCTCAGGACCACCCCTTTGCCCTCTACCCACCTTTTAGCCTGGTCCCAAGAGAGCTTGCCCGCCCACGACACGGCCGGTATTCCCAGGGACTGAGAATGATGAATTGGATTGCCCCCATCTTATCTTGCGCACCCGATCTGCGCTTGCAACCCTCTTCCCCCTACACCAACTCCATGGGACTAAAGCCCATTCACCGAATGCCCTGCGAGGAAGCTGCGAACTTGAGCAATGCGCACTACACTTGCGCTGCAGCTGTCGTGCTGCACTGTTCCTACTTGGGGTCTCACCCCATACATGCCTGTGTTTCCCAAGCCCTCTCCGTGGCCGATAGTTCAGCAACCGGTCGTCGCCTTCCCGACAGCTGCTCATCACTGTTAGTTCCGGCATGGCAAACAACCTCGCCCCGTGGGCAGTTAAGCTGATGAGACGCGGTATGCTGCCGTGCAACCTGTTGTAAGCGGTCATCGCTGTCGGGATGGCCCCCCGGGCTCTGAGGGGCCCGGCTTGTGTCAACCCCACCCGTGACCCTCCCACTCACATCTCCCTCAACACCCTCACCAGTTCCACCCATGCCAACAGCCCCCTCAAAAAGGGGGGCCACCCGCCTGCTCGCCCAAATCAAAGTGGCCACCCCTCCCTCAGCCAAAGCCATTGCTTGCTCCGGCGAGACCCCGCTCTGCTCTTGAGTCCAGACCCCACCCTCCGGGCCCGGCGATGAAAGGTCATCCCACTCCGCCAGGATATCCTGGACGTTCGATGCCGCTTGCTTGGGCCCGCCTGCGCCCACGGGTACTCCTCCAGACCGAGCCTCGGCGTTGCCCTCTCCTTGACCCCCCGCAATGCGTGGATGCTCCGCCTCCCGCCGCACATCCTCCATGCTACTCTTTCCAAGGGCCTCGATGCCATCGCGCCTGCCTCGCCTGCACCACCGGAAGCCTGCCCAGACCGCTCACGCTGCGTCCCTCCAGATTCCTGCATCCCGCCACCATGTCCATCCTGCGTAGCATAGTCCGTCTCCTCAACCGCTTCCTCCCAAGCTCTGTCTATCCGCGCCCACCTCCCCCCTCCTCCCGTCGAGCCGCCTCCCTCTGATCCAGGTCAGGGCCCATGCCTCCTCTCACACGTCCCCCATCAGCCCAGCGCCACCCATCTCCGGCCGGGCACCGCCCCACAGCCCGCCTGATGTGATGATCAGCCCTGCGACCCCTCGCGCGAGCGCAAAAGAAAGCAACCGGATCCACCTCTCCTTCCATCCCACAGGACTGCCAAGTGCCGCCTTTTTGTCCCCGTCCTCGACTCCATCGTCATCCACCTGCTCCTCCTCCTACACTCTCCTCCATGTACCGCCGCTCCCTGAAGCGCCGCACGTGTGTGTATGCTGATCCTTGCGACTCCTTTGGCACCCTGTAGCCACAGGAGACTGCACTATGTGTGTGTGCATGTGTGCTGCTCTTGAATGGAGGCGTTCTAGTCTGCTTTAGTTGCGAGGGGAGGCAGGGTTTTGTGCCGGAACCTTCTCCTTTTTGTCGCCATAGAGGGGTTTTTTTGTCGCCGTGCAAAATTTTGGGTGATTTTGGGAATTGGGGGAATTTCGTGGGGGCAAATTGTTTAGAAATGGCCCATGTCGACAAATTTTCCCTGTGTGGCGACTAATTTCCCACGTTACTTGTTGTGCCAGCTCCATTCTGTGTCCTCCGTTGTTCCTTGCGGGGCGCATCTCGGTGCCCGCTTTTGGTTGCTGCTTCCATATTCTGACCAATGGTTTGCTTGCATAGAGCAACGTTTTCCATCCATCGACTGTGAGCTGCGGGGAGGCATGCCACCAATGGTTTGCTTACTCAGACACCCCGGAACCGGCATTCATGCTGGGCGATGATCGGCATATCCCATCATCCATGCGGCTTTGTTTTCGGTTTGTGGTGTGTCGGTGTCGTTGGTATCTTGTCACGGCCCCGCCCTGCCACCTCCCCCTTACCTGAATGATGCTTCCGATTAAAAGTTCCTCGTGCGGCCCCTGCAAACAGGTAGAAAACGGCGCGGCTCGCGTAGATTCACCTGTCATTGAGTGCAGCTGTAAAGTTCCTTAATGCTTCTCGCATCCACTGTGGGGTGGGCTGGCTTTTGTTGGCAGGCCTCGTGCCGTTCAGTGTGTGATACCTTGTCCTGCCCTGTTCTTACATGCTTCTCTCATCCACTGTGGGGGGGGTGGGCTCGCTTCAGTTGGTGTTCCTCATGCCGTTCGATGTTTTTGCGACAACCTGCGAGATTTGTGATTGAGAGAGGAGGGTGTCTGACAGGCATTTGGGAGACAGGCAATGGATACAGGAGTATAAGGTCGGTGTGTAGGAGCACCATCGGCGGACCGGGCCAGCCCGGAGCTGAAGGTAGGCAGGCCTGCGATGCGCCATCCCGCGCGACCATCCTGGATGGCCGGAGTCCAGGGATGGGGTTCTCTTCGGGACGCTGCCAAGAGCTAAGATCTGAACAGAGCTGAAGCCAATCGCTGCGGAAGTTTCTTCAGTGTTTTGAGCTGCAGATGCGGCGCTGGGAGCATGGAGGAGCGAAGTGAAGGTTGTAGGCGCAGGGCGGCCTGCCCCGTTCGTTCAAGCGCTTGGGGTGGTGCCTCGACGCTGTTGAATGCAGGGATGGAAAAGGCGGGCTTCCTCGTCTCTTGTGATTCCAACTCGAAAGTCAAGCTCTTCAACTTTCCTTGCTGCCGAGACGAGGCTCCATGGAGGTAACCCTCGTGGATCGAGGGAGGCCCGGGATTAGCGTAGCGAGTCGTAGCGAGGCAGGTCAGGGGTCGAAAGTGGGTTTTAATCGAATCATAGCGAGGGATGGTTCTTCTGACATTCAAATGGACGCTCTCGCCTTTCTCTGACTTTGGTGTATGAAATGAACATCGTATCATCACCAATCATTGAATGATGACGCTGCGTCCGGCTAGAGCTGGATCGTCGCAGCAGCATGCACCGCACTAGAACATTTCTTTACACTCGGTGTGCTGCTGATGGCGCTATGCATGCTATTTCATTGCCTTGTTCTAGTACCAGGCAGGGCAGATGGAGGTCAGTGTCCTAGACATGCTGACCGGCCGCCTCCCCCGAGTTCTATATGCACCCCCCTCGCCCTATCCATCCACCCTGACGCCTCTTGTGGTGCAGCCCCCTTGCACAAACCTGTAGTATCATTCTTCATACGCAGTATATAGTACATTGATCTTTCGCGTACAATAGGTTGTATAGGAATAGGCATCTGCGGTGTCCATCAGATTTTCTTGAACGTGATCGTTCCACAAACTGCACATTGTCACAATTCATCTTTCTTTGGTCCTCTTAAAACGCCATTTCCACGTGCGAGACTCGCCAAAACGTCCCTCAAGGGCTGTGACAACCTGGCTGACTAGATAGCCATTATGGAATGACTCAGAATGGCCCAGGCAACTTCCGCTCAACATTGCATTTCCTTTTTCATTTAATTTGCCACGGGCATCCACTCCTAGTATTTTAGATGGAGGCGTGGCCAACACCTTGAAGTGTGTTTGCAAAAGTGCAACCGAATTCCCTGCAACGGTAGCCCACTCTATAATCGCATGTTTCTACTGACAATGCGATGGGATGTGCAGGGAGTACAAAGGTCATGCATCGATAGTCATGAACGTGATTTTTGGCAGCGCAGATCGGTGGGTGTTCAGCACGGGCGGGTCGGACCGCACCATGCTACAATGGAGCACGCACGGCATTGTGAGCAATGAAACCAAACCTGCATCGTGCGATGTTCAAGAATGCGAGTTCTGCAGCTCGGATCAGTAACCTAGGGCAACCTGCAACCATCGTCTTCACTTATCTCAGTTCGATGAATAAAGGACGTACATTCAGTCAAATTTACTTTTCAGGAATCCAACATCTCTGAAAGTGGCATGCAAAACAGTAGAACAATACTTATGGGTGCTCCACGGAAAATAAGGGTCGCCGAAAATAAGGATTTGTTGGGATGAACGATTTGGTAGCGTTGATTACCCCCTTGGAAACTGAAGATTACCATCATGAATATCCAAAAGAAGGGATTATGGGATCTCATTGAAGCACATTTAGTTATAATTCATCCCAAATATGGGTAAATTAGCGCATTTGACCCATGAGTCACACATCGCCGATAAGAACTTTCCCATCCATTTGGTAATTTAAGACGTCCGTCCGAGTCCTTATTTTCGGTAGAGCCGACTGTAGTAGTAGAATGATACACGTGTAATAGTAGAGGGATACATTGGACGCTCCTGAGATCGGAGTTAAGAAAACTGTCATCTGAGCTCCTCACATTGATTAACGAGGTGGTCAACGAATCGGCAAACAGGAATCGCGATGTCGAAGTCCTCGATGTCAAATAATCCGAAATATCTGATTTAGTAATTCTGATAAATCATTTCGCGAAACTGAACAAGACGAGAGATGTTCTGACCCCGGGATGACCTCGACCATCCTGGATCCAGTTACGATCCCGATGACATCTGATGACAATTTTCTTAACTCCGATCTCAGGAGCGTCCAGCGTGTATCCCAATAGCAAATGTTGTATATTGTAGAAGAGAAGGCATGAAATGGGCAACATCCGGAGAGCGGCGTTGTGATATGTAATATATGGAAATATATGCAAGTGCCGAGGAGAGAAGCTAGGGCACTTACGTACCCCCTTACCAACGTATGGCCGCTACCCACGCTTTCAGCCGCCTACCGCTTCCCCTTCTTGACAATTCACCCGTTGCATTCACCCCCCGACTTTTAGACCCCTAGAAGGCTCGACTTAGCAGGGGTGCACTTGAGGGTCTGGGACCCCCCCAGACGCTCGGTTCGAGTCGTTGGGGGTCTGGGACCCCGTGAACAAGGCTACAATTAAGCAATTGCAATATCTTTATGGCAGGAAAGATTGACCAGTATTTTGACAGCGTGAGACACAGCTCTTCCAAATAATTACTTTAAGCTAGAACAGCCTCCACTGGGCTACCATTCATGTATTATACTTTCAAGGCGCGCCCTTTCCGATCTCTGATCGATCTGTCCTATGTCGGCTGGCATATCATCATCTGCCACCTATACAAATCCTAATCAGAGAATCTGCACATTAATATCTCTCTAGCTTATCTAGTTGCCTCTGGCCCTCTTCCTCCGAGGGGGCAACTCCGATTCGTCATCACTGTCAACCATTGTAAGAGTAGGAACAGTCTTGACATATTGCAGGATAGGTTGACTCTTCGGCTTAGATTTGGTCTTCACCTCTTGGGCTGGAGCACCATCAGATATGGCATCAGACTTCTGCTCCGGGATAGGCTGATCCTCTGACTGAACGGGTGATGTCGGGGATGTGCCCTTTGGCACCCAGAGAAGTTCACCCTTATCATCCATGATCAGCTGCAGTCCCTGTCTCTTCAACCTTCGAGCTTCAGCCTGTTCCTCAGCATCGCCAGCTACCAAGTCATCGAACTCGTTGACGTCATCCTCAGTGTCATATTCACCAGGCGTGGCATACTCCCACTTCGGGCTGGCAGTATCAATGGCATGCTTGCTGTCAGTAGCACCCATGTCCTCATCGTCATCAGAATCAGGCAGCTTCTCTTTACTCCATGCCACAACGCCAGCACCCGAATCGTCACTGTTCGTAGGCGTCGATTGTGTGGCCTTACGCCCAGTGTATGGAATTCCGCGATACTCGTCAGTCTCAATCGCATACTTCCAATGCGCATTACTGATCGGTAATGAAAATGGCGCTACTGGTTCCTTCGCTCGAGTGGCGTCTTCCAGAAACCAACTACCGCCCCTCGAGCGCTCCCAGCGGCGTAGCGCTCCAGAAGGCATGACGATAACAGGCTGCCAACTATAATCGAACCTATGCCCTCGCTCCCCAAAGTACACAGTCAATGGTTCTGGGGTCCCTTTCGGTGCCCATTTCCACTGAGCGGCCCCACTGGGTAGGAATACAATATGCCAATCGAACGGCTTGAAATGGCCACTGTCCCCTGGCACACCCCGCCCCCAGACTCGGGGGTATGAATCGCCGTCCCCCTCCTTCTATGTGAAGTTACCGGTGAGCTTTTTAGGTGGTATCTCTTGGTATCGGTAAAATAATCAACAAAAATCCGGTAACCGGTAACCTCACACACTTAAGGTCACCGACTCGGTAACCCGACATACGCACGTCGATCGAAGACCGCCGTGCTTCTCAGCCGTCGATCACGAATGAGATGCCTCGTCGAAACACCGAAGCGCTCTCGGGAACCTCATCCAGTTTCCCAAATGAAATCCAACGACTAGGAGCGAATCATGCACCGTGACCGTCACGGTCGGGTCTCGCTTATTTGGCCCCATTCGTGCCTCTTATTCTTATCCGGGGACATATCTCAACCCAAAGATAATCCAACGGCTGAGAGCGACTCTTGAACAAGCACCGTCGGATCGATCATTGGAGTTGAGCGAGCTCGTATTCAGTAAACGTATACAACGTTGTATATAAACGCAACCCGACAATAATAGTCACATCGGCTGAACCCAGCGGTCAAGAAGAACCCGGGGATATTGGCCGTCGGATCGCGCATTGGCCCCTTCAGACCAATCTTCGGAGACTTATGTGACCCTCCCCCTCCCCGGTCATTGAAGGCTAGATGGTGTAGTCGGTATTATTACGTATGCCTACTTCACCGAGACACCCGGGTACGACTCCGGGCCTCACCTGGCGCTAAGGGTGGAGTTTGAAGCGACCTTTAATTATACGGCTCGATCGGCCGTTATAATTATAATCCATATTTCCATGCATGTTGCGGCCATCAAGCGCCCGCCCCAACCAAAACCGATCAACGATAACGGCTGGCCATACTCCTCGCGCTCAACCCATCATCTCCGCCTGGGCGCTCAGCCCGCCGTCACCTTGGCGTTTAGCCAATCATAGTTGGAAGGAAATCTGGTCGAACTACCGGGAAGGGGGGAAGGGTAGGTGGTCTATAACCTGTGAGAATATCAGCTTATCACGTACAATACTTAGGAATCAGGTAAACGTAAAAGTAAACAAAATGTCGATACTCATATCAGCAACTCAGAGGTGTATCAGTTGCCCGTTCAGGGTTTAGGGCTAATCTGACCAAGAGTGATGTCTGCGTGTGCTGAAATCTACCCACTGTCGTGAACATACGAGGATCCTCCCTTCGTGTATTTTGACCGGGATTTTAGCAACCTCGGCCTTTGAGCATCGCGCGTGCGGACACTCTAGGCGTCGGAGTACTCGCCCACCCTGTGATTTACCTACATGCTCATCATCATCATAATGCACTTTAAATCGTGTCAAATTTCCGAATACGACCAAATGATACGAGTCTATTAGCAAGTCGTAAATTGAAGGTCATAAACTACCTATGCGTTACCGAGGATGTGCAATATCTTGTTGTGATTATAAGCCGACATTTATCCCAGCTTCCGAATTATCTGGTATATTCGTTGCTAAAGTCCTTTGCATAGAAACTTTTTCTCAGAAACATGAATTCGGAACGGTTCTATATAAGTTTCCATCATTGATAAAGATAAACTGCACCTGCATCGTTGGAGTCACATTCACAACAGGTATCTGAAGCATATATGCATGGTGTTCCTATCACCAAATGATCTTCAGAAATATCAAGAGAAATCGGCGCACCATACTCACTTCCTATGCCATCTGGAACTGTTATTGTGGTACTTAGGATTGGTGTCCCCAAACCCCCATTAAGCTCGTATACATAGACTGCAAGAGTATCAAGATCGGCGATCGCGAGATGTGTTGTTGATAGGCAAACCTGGAACCCAAAAATTTTTCGTGAGCTTCCGTCGAAGGCCACCAATTTTGAGACGAAAATTGGTGCAGACCCCTTCGATATGTTGTAGAAAGACACTGATCCTGAATCGGTCCCTAAATCATCGTCGCGTGAGCTCACTGCTAAGTGGGTGTCTGACAAAGCCATATCGGTTTCACCGAACGTGTCGCCCGTTGCGCCGTCCCGTTGGGTCAATTTGGTGACAAAGAGTGGTGGGGATCCATTGGAAAGCTCATAAAAATATACGGCACCGGCGTTGCTTCCCTTCTCATTGTCGTTAAATCGAGCACACACGGCGAGGTGAGTACTAGAAATAGCTATTCGTACGCCAAAATAGTCCGAAGCTGCGCCATCCGATGCCACGAGCTTGGCAGCAAAACTTGGCGGCGAAGTGCCGGAAACTTCATAAAGAAAAACAGAGCCTTTCGCAGCGTCGTCAGCACAGGCACCGACTGCCAAATGGAAAGAGGATAAACCAATATCGCAACCAAATTTATCGCCTGCTTCTCCATCTGGATCCGTGAGCTTGACAACGAAGGTTGGAAAAGGTTCACTTATAAGTTGATAGAAGTACACGGCTCCCATCCACGAATTACTAACGGATGCGCCAACTGCCAAATGGGAGGCAGAGAGACTGATAGAGTTTCCATATCCGTGACCGGCTGTACCATCGTCAGCTGTAAGCTTGCCGATATACTCGGGATGCGAACCACTCGCAAATTCATAAACATACACTGAACCTGAGTCGACGCCCGCGTCATCATCCTTGAACGCGCCTGCTACTATGTGGGTTTCCGAAACTTTCACCTCCCGACCAAAATGGTCCGCAGGAGCTGCGTCCGTCGCAGTAAGTTTTTGTTGAAACAATACTTGTAAGCCAGGACTGTGTGTTGGAGAGAAGGTCGTGGGCGAAGAAGTGGGCCAAAATTTGCAGCTACAAATCCGACGAATGTGTCCAGCGGAGGCAGAGCAACTTATATTCTCCACATCACTCTCAACGTCTGGGTACATCCGACAATCACTCCAAGGCAAAGATTGCCCGTAGTAAACGAAGGGGACGGGCTCAGTGGTTCCAGAGTGTGTTACTTCTCCGCACTGTCTTTCCGCCAAATCTTCCACTTGCAGGGCATCAACTTGTTGTGCGGTATCATAACGCTGAGATGCTACGTATCTTAGTTCATCAGCATCACAATACTTGTTTTGCAAACTACAAACTTCGCTACAACTCTGCCCGGGCAAACCCAAGAACCAGGAAGAGGACGTTATTTGAGCACAAGGCACCCCAGCGTAGCCTTCTGCACACACGCAAATCCATTCCTCCCCATCATGCTGAAGATACTTGCCGCTGGGAGCGGCACAACGTGGTGGCTGCATAGCTTGGAGAGCCGCTTCGTGCTCACGGACAGAGATAACCTTTTCACCAGCCACATATAAGCCCCCTTCGAAGCTCACTGCCAGCGTCTCTAACTGCTCGTGTTCCCCCGGTTTACTTGTGAAAAACTTTATATGTTCGTGCACCGACCGCATATTTGAGCTGCCCGACGACGACGAGCCTTGGTTTGAGCAATAAATCGTTGACTCACTCGCTGTCACAGCGCACATCGTGATGGCCACGTAACAAAAAACGCGAGAAAAAAAACTTGACACAGTTGATCTCGAAATCATTAGATGGGACGGAACACTTAGCATCACGATGCTATTGTATACAGGCCTGTGTTTTGTGGCAGCGAGGAAACAGGATATGGTTTTGGATTATACAAGCACCAAGTTTTCGAGCACACGTTTCGAAAATTATCCCTTCTCATCCCGAAATGTCTACGTTGCTCCCAGAGCATTGCCGGGATTAATATGCTGCGCACACGCCCTAAGGGAAGGGTTTTTGTTGATTTACTTTTCGTTGCTCCCTCCCCTCGCCTGACCTACAGTCGAGTGTCACGATGATGTTGGCCCATATCGGGGGCCAGTCACCTTTAATTTCAAGGGGTCTACGGCCACCCCAGGGCCCAAGGGGGGTCGACTGGACCTCCACAGGGCTTAGTAGATAAGTTATGATGATTTCCTACCGGGGATGCCGATTTTGAAGTTGGGTCGATATCTCTATGACGGTCGAGTTTTTCCCGAAAATCGATACCGTTTTTGACTTAGTCGCGTAGACCTCCCACGAGTGCGAGCCACGGGCTGTCACCCCACTATTCTGCCACCACTCTACCCCCCACCCCTCCGGGTAATTTTGGGGATGTCCTGTGGTGCATTTGAGTACCTCGCACGCCCTTAGACCTCAAGGGAATCACTCCAGAGCGGCCCATCTGCTCACCCACCCACCACACTGAGGACCCCCTGTGGACCTCTATGACTAACCCCCGAAATTCCTGCAAAAGTTTTGCAGGCTCTTCTCGCCCCCCTTAGCCCCCCGGCGTGCAAATTACCCCAAGGTACCTACTTGACCCCTGTGCACCAAGGCTCTATATCGATATTTCCGATAACCGATACTATCGATATATCGTATTTATCGCCGATTATCGGATTGCAATATCAAACTATCGATTGTGCAGGTTTTGATGTTCCATATTTTATTTATAACAAATTACATATAAATGCCCAAATAATCGATTATTTATCGATTGTGCCGATTATCGATACCATTTTTCGGATATCGGATAGTATCGATACCAAAAAACCAAACCGATATAGAGCCCTGCTGTGCACCGAAATATGGCCATTGGGCCTACGCTACAGCTCGCACAATGCAGCTGAATCACTACCCATGGGCTTCCCTCCAGAATTGGAGGGCAAACCGCCATAGAGATATCGGGGGCCAGTCACCTTTAATTTCAAGGGGTCTACGGCCACCCCAGGGCCCAAGGGGGGTCGACTGGACCTCCACAGGGCTTAGTAGATAAGTTATGATGATTTCCTACCGGGGATGCCGATTTTGAAGTTGGGTCGATATCTCTATGACGGTCGAGTTTTTTCCGAAAATCGATACCGTTTTTGACTTAGTCGCGTAGACCTCCCACGAGTGCGAGCCACGGGCTGTCACCCCACTATTCTGCCACCACTCTACCCCCCACCCCTCCGGGTAATTTTGGGGATGTCCTGTGGTGCATTTGAGTACCTCGCACGCCCTTAGACCTCAAGGGAATCACTCCAGAGCGGCCCATCTGCTCACCCACCCACCACACTGAGGACCCCCTGTGGACCTCTATGACTAACCCCCGAAATTCCTGCAAAAGTTTTGCAGGCTCTTCTCGCCCCCCTTAGCCCCCCGGCGTGCAAATTACCCCAAGGTACCTACTTGACCCCTGTGCACCAAGGCTCTATATCGATATTTCCGATAACCGATACTATCGATATATCGTATTTATCGCTGATTATCGGATTGCAATATCAAACTATCGATTGTGCAGGTTTTGATGTTCCATATTTTATTTATAACAAATTACATATAAATGCCCAAATAATCGATTATTTATCGATTGTGCCGATTATCGATACCATTTTTCGGATATCGGATAGTATCGATACCAAAAAACCAAACCGATATAGAGCCCTGCTGTGCACCGAAATATGGCCATTGGGCCTACGCTACAGCTCGCACAATGCAGCTGAATCACTACCCCTGGGCTTCCCTCCAGAATTGGAGGGCAAACCGCCATAGAGATATCGGGGGCCAGTCACCTTTAATTTCAAGGGGTCTACGGCCACCCCAGGGCCCAAGGGGGGTCGACTGGACCTCCACAGGGCTTAGTAGATAAGTCATGATGATTTCCTACCGGGGATGCCGATTTTGAAGTTGGGTCGATATCTCTATGACGGTCGAGTTTTTTCCGAAAATCGATACCGTTTTTGACTTAGTCGCGTAGACCTCCCACGAGTGCGAGCCACGGGCTGTCACCCCACTATTCTGCCACCACTCTACCCCCACCCCTCCGGGTAATCTTGGGGATGTCCTGTGGTGCATTTGAGTACCTCGCACGCCCTTAGACCTCAAGGGAATCACTCCAGAGCGGCCCATCTGCTCACCCACCCACCACACTGAGGACCCCCTGTGGACCTCTATGACAAACCCCCGAAATTCCTGCAAAAGTTTTGCAGGCTCTTCTCGCCCCCCTTAGCCCCCCGGCGTGCAAATTACCCCAAGGTACCTACTTGACCCCTGTGCACCGAAATATGGCCATTGGGCCTACGCTACAGCTCGCACAATGCAGCTGAATCACTACCCATGGGCTTCCCTCCAGAATTGGAGGGCAAACCGTCATAGAGATATCGGGGGCCAGTCACCTTTAATTTCAAGGGGTCTACGGCCACCCCAGGGCCCAACCAAGGGGGGTCGACTGGACCTCCACAGGGCTTAGTAGATAAGTTATGATGATTTCCTACCGGGGATGCCGATTTTGAAGTTGGGTCGATATCTCTATGACGGTCGAGTTTTTCCCGAAAATCGATACCGTTTTTGACTTAGTCGCGTAGACCTCCCACGAGTGCGAGCCACGGGCTGTCACCCCACTATTCTGCCACCACTCTACCCCCACCCCTCCGGGTAATTTTGGGGATGTCCTGTGGTGCATTTGAGTACCTCGCACGCCCTTAGACCTCAAGGGAATCACTCCAGAGCGGCCCATCTGCTCACCCACCCACCACACTGAGGACCCCCTGTGGACCTCTATGACTAACCCCCGAAATTCCTGCAAAAGTTTTGCAGGCTCTTCTCGCCCCCCTTAGCCCCCCGGCGTGCAAATTACCCCAAGGTACCTACTTGACCCCTGTGCACCAAGGCTCTATATCGATATTTCCGATAACCGATACTATCGATATATCGTATTTATCGCCGATTATCGGATTGCAATATCAAACTATCGATTGTGCAGGTTTTGATGTTCCATATTTTATTTATAACAAATTACATATAAATGCCCAAATAATCGATTATTTATCGATTGTGCCGATTATCGATACCATTTTTCGGATATCGGATAGTATCGATACCAAAAAACCAAACCGATATAGAGCCCTGCTGTGCACCGAAATATGGCCATTGGGCCTACGCTACAGCTCGCACAATGCAGCTGAATCACTACCCCTGGGCTTCCCTCCAGAATTGGAGGGCAAACCGCCATAGAGATATCGGGGGCCAGTCACCTTTAATTTCAAGGGGTCTACGGCCACCCCAGGGCCCAAGGGGGGTCGACTGGACCTCCACAGGGCTTAGTAGATAAGTCATGATGATTTCCTACCGGGGATGCCGATTTTGAAGTTGGGTCGATATCTCTATGACGGTCGAGTTTTTTCCGAAAATCGATACCGTTTTTGACTTAGTCGCGTAGACCTCCCACGCGTGCGAGCCACGGGCTGTCACCCCACTATTCTGCCACCACTCTACCCCCCACCCCTCCGGGTAATCTTGGGGATGTCCTGTGGTGCATTTGAGTACCTAGACCTCAAGGGAATCACTCCAGAGCGGCCCATCTGCTCACCCACCCACCACACCGAGGACCCCCTCTGGACCTCTATGACTAACCCCCGAAATTCCTGCAAAGGTTTTGCAGGCTCTTCTCGCCCCCCTTAGCCCCCCGGCGTGCAAATTACCCCAAGGTACCTACTTGACCCCTGTGCACCGAAATCCCTACCATTTTAGAAAACGTTAGTACGTGCACTAACGATATACTAACGACACACTAACTGTATAAGAGTACGGCGCGTTAGTGTGCCTGTACATACACTAATAGCACCTTAACTGCGTCGTTAAGGTGCCGTTAGGGCATACATTCTGTGCAACATACCTTAACGGCACCTTAACGACACACTAACTAAGTCGGTTAACGCGTGGTTAGGACATTAACCGACCACACTAACAGGCACACTAACGGCACACTAACCCACACACTAACGACACACTAACTTTGAGCATTAACGGATGGTTAGTATACAGATAGTGTGTCGTTAGGATATCGTTAATATACCACTAACACTACACTAACGACACACTAACGACACACTAACGACACACTAACTTTGAGCATTAACGGATGGTTAGTATACAGATAGTGTGTCGTTAGGATATCGTTAATATACCACTAACACTACACTAACAGCACACTAACGACACACTAACTTTGAGCATTAACGGATGGTTAGTATACAGATAGTGTGTCGTTAGGATATCGTTAATATACCACTAACACTACACTAACGACACACTAACTTTGGGTATTAACGGATGGTTAGTATACAGATAGTCTGTCGTTAAGATATCGTTAATATATTACTAACAGCACACTAACCACAAAGAAACGAGTTTCACGCAGTGCACTAAATCAGCAAAAACAATGACAAAAAGAAGCAATGAAGACGTACGAGACAGGCTAGTTGTTATTATACAAAAACAAATATGTTACTAACCTGCTACTAGTCCTCCTACTAGTCCTCACTAACTACTACGTAAGCGGTGGTCCTAATTAATCGGTGTCATCATCCCCTTTTGGTGGACCATGGAATGCATGTTCCAGCATTCCAAACCGCACATACTTGCCGTGCAGGACGAGGTTCAGGTCCTTGGGCTGCTTTTTCCCCCTCAAAAGTTCCTCGAAATATTTTTCGGTATCCTTGCCGAAGTTCTTTGTCCTCTCATCCTCGCTCACATGCTTATCGGTGGAGGAGAGGATGTGCTTGAGGCATTTCCACGATTTGGTGTACCACTCATCCTGAGCAGTTTTCTTGGTGTTGAATTTTTTCACCTGTCGAAAACGAAATATACACGTTAGCATGGGCAATCTAAAAAGGAAACCTGGAAAACAAAGGCTGGAAACCTATCACAGTGTGTAGTGACACACTAACTGGGCTCTTAGTGTACAGCAGACATACTAACGGGACACTAACGGAACACTAACGTTAAAGACCGCATATTTTACTCGCCTTGATAGATAGATACTCCGCAGGGAGTTTCACTTCGGCCTTTCCCTGGCCGTGGACGGTCTCAGCGTTGAGCTCGCACGCTGAAATCGTCCCGGCCAGGAGGGGGACCGTCTTCTTCAAGGTGAGGGGGGGGTTTGGGGTGAAGTAATCCTTGGGCTCAAGGATCTGGGAGGTGATTAGCGCCTCATCGGATTCCGTAGGTCTCGCGTAAAGGTAGACCTCCTTGCCGACCGGGTACCGCGTGGCGAGGTCTGCCTGGTCGGCGGCTTCCTCATCCGTGGGTGCGGTGGTGTTCCCCGCCTTTGAAGGAGTCCCCTTCTTGGGAGAAGCCTTTGAAGGAGTCCCCTTCTTGGGAGACTTTGCGGGCGGGGGCTCCACATTGGGCCCCGCTCTCTTCTTCCCCTTGGAGGCACCACCCTTGGAGTCATCAGCTTGCTTCTCCTCCTCCGGCTCTTCCTCCTCCTCCTCCCAGGCCTCGAAACAGAACTCGTCTTGAAAAAAACACCCCCCGCCGGAGTATTTACCGTGTTAGTTCGCGTATAGTGCACCACGACTGCTGGTTAGTGTACGGTTAATATACGGACAGAATAGTGCAATAAAGGCGCCTTAAAGGAAAGGCCTAGTGCATAAAACGGGTCATAACTTACTTATTGCCTCCAGTGACTCTTCTTCAACCTCCGCAGCGGTTGAAGGCAATGCAGCCAGCGTGATCCCTGCCGCCTCCAATGCCTCCTTCTTGGCCTTGTCGGAGTTCGCGGAGATTGTGAGGCCCTCCGCCTCCTTCAAACCCGAATATGGGTGGGGGTTGGAAGTGATAAGCACCCATTGCTTACCCTTCTTTTCCCACTTCCCATAGCGATAGAGGTTTTTAAAATTCCCAACATCGGCGCGCACGCGCGACCTGATGAAGGGCTCTATCGTGGCGTCCCTCTTCGCATCGAAGCCTGCAGCCTCCGCAACGTCCTTTACCAAGCGGTTGTACGCCTCATGACTGTCCTTTTGTGCGCATCTTTTATTTCTGGAAAAGCGTTGTTGCTGTGATTGCCCAACTGTGCGCCCAATGCTGCTGAGAATGCCCAACTCGTGTTGCTGCTGTGACTGCCCTTTTGTGCGCATCTTTTATTTCTGGAAAAGCGCTGCTGGTGTGATTGCCCAACTGTGCGCCCAATGTTGCTGCTGTGATTGCCCAACTCGTGTTGCCGGCCGCCCTTTGTGCGCATCTTTATTTCGTATTGTGCAATGTCGCCTGCTCGTGTTGTCAGCTTCGCCCTTGTGCGCATCTTTAGAAAAGCGCTCGCCGTGATTGCCCAACCAGGTGCCTAATGTTGCTGAGAATGCCCAACTCGTGTTCTTCGTGATGCCCTTTGTGCGCATCTTTTATTTCGAAAAGCGCCGCCGGTGTGATTGCCCAACCGTAAGCCTCACGTCGCCGATTGCCCAACTCGTGTTGCCGCCGTTAATGCCCTTTTGTGCGCATCTTTTATTTCTGAAAAGCGCCGCTGCCGGATCGGCCTCCTTAATCTGTGCGCCCAATCTTTTGAGAATGCCCAACTCGTGTTGCTGCTGTGAATGGCCTGGAACTCTGCTGTGAATGCCCAACTCGTGCTGCTGCTGTATATCCCTAGCATGATCTGGTGCGTTTGCATATGACTGACTAGAAACCTTTGCATGTGTTGGTTTCAGGTGGCAATGGAGTCGTGCAATAGTAGTCTTAGTGATAGTAAGCCCCTAGAATCCTCTAGTTGTAGGCAGCCCATAGTAGAATCGTGAAGTGGTAGGTAGTGTAGTTGTATTAAACTGTATTAAAATGTATTATACTTCTTGAGTTTCCTTAGGGCGGATAGATATAAGCATAGTTATGATGTGTTTTGTGAGACTGACTTTTTTACCTCAGTTGCAATAAGCATTTCACTGCCTTCGCACACTGCATAGTGCATATTTGTGTGATACTGATCCGAATTGTTCCGATGCCAGACCGCTGGTCTCTTTTGGGAGTCTATGTGCGAGGTTGAGCGACAGCCAGTTGACACAAATATGCATCTTCAGAAATAGATTGTTGTTTGAAATAGTTTGATATTGGTGTCGAAATTAGTAACTTACTCGTTAGTTTAATTTTCGCAGTAGAGTCCCGGCGATACCGAGTAAACGCTTGCAATCGCGTTTACACATTGTGTCAAGTTTTTGTAACGTTGTGATGCGTCAACCGGTGCCGGTTTTCGCATCACGCTGTGTGTAATGTGTGTGATGTGTACCTTAGCTGTTGGCCAACATTGCATGCACGCCACGAATCTCGCCCATCCTTCTCTTTGAGCATCCTGTTTATACAATCTGACCGGGACTCATTTGTTGTAACTGCAGACAATATAAGCTTGAATATGGACGTTAACGGTCTGCTTGACAAATGGAAGGAAATAAAGGTAATAGTGTTTAGTATGTGTAGTTGGTAATATGATTTAGATATGTGTTTTAAGTGAGTTTGATAGTAAGTAATATGTATACACAAATTTATGTGAACCTGTATTGATTAACTGTGCGTTTACAGTATTTCTTAAGATCGAAAGCGCGATAGGCCAGTCAGATCTTCTTCATAGGCCAATCAGATTTGTATCATAATTCGACCCAAGAACTGGCAATCGGATCTTCTTGGTATATTAGTGCTAATTTGTATGATAATTTGATTGTTCGGCTGCAGGGTATGTTCATTGCCGCGAAAAACGTTGGCTTGTTTGATTCACCGGTTGAGATCTCAGCCATGGATTGCATGGTGCCTCCCAATGTTGGGTTAAGGCGCGGGCTGAGATCATCGAAGACCACACAACTTTTCGTCAAGGCAGAGTTCAAGAGCAAGAAAGACAAAGGTGGTGCCAAGGCTGCATTAGCCTTTTTACGTGCGGTGAGTGAACGGGTGGAATATGTGAATATTCCGATGCTTGAGGAAGAGGAGGCGCCCACGTATGGGGTGGAATGCCACACTATGTTTAGCAAATCCAACAACGTGGTCAGTGAAGAGTTGCCATCTTTGTATCGCTCACAGTTGATTGATGTCGTGCGCCGAGTATGTATCGACCTTTTGGGCCAAGCGTGTGAGAAAATGGATGCACTGGCCAAGGTGGATCAGTCTGCAGCAAATCAGGATGCGCCGAATTCATTCAGCGCTTTGCATGCGGCTATCCCGGAAGATATTTCCATCGACTTCGAGGAGATCTTCATAAATAAGTTTGTTGCAAGCAAAACTTATTTCCCTAAACTGGACATGCACCTGGATACGGGCGGAGAATATTCAGTATGTATCACGCTTAGGGATGACTGTCATTGCACGGGTTTCGTCTCAGTTTTGGGAAAGGATCACGAAAGCAAGGTGTATAGCTTCAAAAAGCTTGCAAGTGGTTCAATCACATTATTTTCTCAGAATGTTGAACACACTGCAAGGGAGTTGGTGCGAGGTACGCGTGTAGTGTTGGTAGCTTTTTTTAGATTAGTTGATTGATTTGCGTGTAAATTATCCGGACTTGTATGTATTATGTACACTGTGATCATAGCAGAATTAATTGTTTTTTAAGCTATTTGCTATTATTATTGCATACGAATTCTTTGGCGGAATCGTTGATTACCGCGCTGCATATTTTACTGCAAATGTATTCTTCTACGGAATATTACGCCTATGCTTACAAACGATATATCAATATGATATATCCAGATATCAATAATATTCAATTATTCATTAACATTCAAAGCCTCAACAATAGCAAGGTCGCGGAGGAAGCGGATGAGGAGGATATGCGGCTTCCCCACGATCTCCCCATGTGTATCGGCGCGAGTATGATGATCACCTGGAACCTTTGCATCGCTCATAATTTGGTCAATGGCACTGTGGGATTGGTTCATGATACCATCTGCAACGCTCAAGGGCTTGCGGTGGCGGTGCTTTTATTGGTGAAGAAACGGACTCTGTCTCAAGATGGGTACTCGGGGCCTTCTTTCTTGGAGCGTGTAGAAGGTGTCGACATGGATAAGTATGCCGTCGTCGCCATCGGCTGGAAGGTTTCTCAGATTTATGATGGCGGTGCCATGCATGAGCGACAACAATTCCCATTAATGTTGGCTTGGGCTGTGACCATTCACAAAGCACAAGGGTTGACGCTCAATCGTGTAGTGATCGATGCTGGTGAATAATTCTAGAATATTCTTGGTTGTAACACCTTGTAATAGAACATTTCTACTTGTAAATCTGAGCATTACGTATTGTGGGGTATTCAACTTCATCTGTGCGCATTTCAGTAAGTAAACCCACCATTCCATGCGTGGGCCCTCGCGAGGGGGGCTCCAACCTCCGGTCTGGATATATAATACCATTGTATTATTGTTATCGCTAACAGGCCGACATATTCACAAAACATACCACAACACACAGTCGTTGTTTTCGTATACTTCGCCCATAAGAACCATCCAGAACTCCACCGCGCACTCGAAACAAGCATACTGCTCCTGGAGATCTGACTCTGGAAGTCTAATTGTGCGTACGTTCGCTGATCGCCAGATGCCGCGAAACTCGCAGAACTTGCAGCAATGCGTCATCATTCACCCATGATCATCGGAACTAATACCAGAAGAATACTATAGTCGACGCGCAGAAGGCCGGTGACACTAGTCGTCGTTAAAAGTCTTGCAATGAGAATGCGTCGACTCCCAGACGAGCAAGATGATGGTCTACACACATTTTCAACCAGTGCAACACAACGAGGTAGGGCTGGTGACGAATCGTATGCGGTTCAACTGTTTCGCCGAAGAACAACAAATCGCCCGCTACAATGTCCACGGTCGTCGCAGGGATCGCCCACACACCAGCACGAACAATACGGACGTGCAATTCACGTATGCTGTGCACACCCATATCCAGGCGTCCTTGACAGATCATCATTTCCCGAAGACGTCCCGACATCGATGAAACCGCCATACATGCTACCTGCACGACACGTTGCTATAATACCGAAACTGACATATCATTCCCAGGTAAGCAGAACGTCCGTCATGAATGCTATTAACATGTCCTTGTCGGTCATCCCACCAACGACGAAGTTTCGTGCTATCAAAATATCGCGCACACAAAACATTAATGAGCTGCGTTGCATATCATCGAAGTGTCTGCTCGCCATATAATACAACGCTTTTCCCTCCACATGCGGTGGCATACCGCCCGGCTAAACATTCACAACGTCGTCGTTGTCACTATCATCTCAGCACGGTACGAATATTCGGCACAGGTCTCTTATTACGAGAACGTCGGCATCATCAACATCATCATCGTCGCAACGCAATTATCGGCACAGATCTTTCTACACTATAACGTCGCTGAACTCCTCAACAAGCTCTGCATCTATATTGATCCTCTCTACATCGATTGATAAATAAGACGGTAGGCGCAGGGAGTTGTACGTGAAGTAGTAGAAATCATCACAGATCTCCAACACCGCTCGCGATAATTGGAATGTCGGATAATAAGCAATTACTTCGTCGTAATACGTGCTGTATGGTAACATACTGCAATGTCGGTGCACGATGCAGTTAACACAATACCGACAAGTTAACAAAACGCCCCACACAACGTGACGCAGTTGTCCGCGATCGTTGCCAACATCTGATACCAAATTGTCCCGGGGTTACATTATATGTGTGGGTACGTATTATCGGGAGCTGTATTCAGTTACGAAACGAACGGATCGGTGAAGTCGAGATAACCAGGTCCACAGAATAGATCGAGTGATACATGCAAGCAGGCATTATCACACACGGTAAGATAAGAAGATAAGTAGATAAGTATAAGGTAAACGGTTGTAACGGTAAGAGAGGATTGTGCTACCAACTTCGGGCATGCACTGTGCTACCTACTTCGGGCTTGCACGAGGATTCGGAGATATTCAGAGATATCAACTCAAGTGTACTGGAAACGGAAACTGCGCCGCCAACCCTGCTCGGCGCTTATATACTGATCTACCTACTCAAGTCTTCTGATCTTGTCTCATTTGACATCTGTCACTCCGATCTCAGTCCGCTGCTAATTTCCCGCCTAATTACAGTTATTCGATCAGATGACGCATGACAGGCAGGTAATTCAAATACCTCCTGGCACATTCTCACCCTGGTGTCATTTATTTGTGTGTAAGAGAATCGACAGCGTCCAAAGTGCTGTTCAGGATAATCGGTGATATTATAAACAAAGCGGGCTTCGCAAGAATGCTGTATAGCATAATGGTGATATAATATATTCGTCAGTGCAACAGTGAAGGGATCGCTTGCATAATATCCGGGTACGCCTCAATGTACGGCATCATCATGTGCTGACACGCGACGACGTTCTTTGCGCAAGTGCGAGTGTGTTTACATTTATTTCAGTACGGATATAATGCGATAAATATACTGTGTCGTAAGTGCGTAATTGTGTTTCGTTTACATTATATCCTTACGTTGAATGGAAATGCATACCCCCGATGTGGATTAAAATGAGATGTCTACACCCGATGTAGATTAAAATGAGATGTCTGCCCCCGATTTAGATTAAAATGACCTGTCGGCCCCAGATGTAGATTAAAATGACATGTCGACACCCGATGTGGAGTAAAATGAAGTGTCTGCCCCGATGTAGATTAAAATGAGATGTCGGCCCTCGATGTGGATTAAAATCAAATGTCGGCCCCCGATGTAGACTTATCCCTATACTATATGTATTATATATACATCTTAAGTACGGTGAAAAGGCGGGTCTTCACGAAAAGTGCTATTTATTTTGAAGGGGACCCTTCCGCGCGCACAATTGCGCAATTCGCAGCTAGGAGGGAAAACTGCATACATCAACCAATGCGGGCGTTCCCAGGCTGCAACCACAACCATCCATTACGGACAACACCCTCCTCGAACTCGGGACAATACGCTTTCGTACTGCTGTACATGGCATTGAAAGTGCCACGCTCCCCGGTTCGATATAAACCCCTGGCAATTCAATCACATGTTTCACAACATGCTGTAAGGTATGTTACGATTCAGTCACAGCTCCCGAGAAATTTCGCCCACATTGAGAGCTGTTGGCTGCATAAAAATTCACAGCGATTGACGCCCATCACACCAAGACACCCTACATACACTTGGCAATGATCGAGTACCCCCTATCATTATACATATTTTCACATGACCATATCCACGTTACCACCCTTCAATTTGTGCAGTTACATCAGACTGATTGGTCGTTCGCTGACTCAATGCATTCTACTCCCTCACCATACTATACCCAACGAGTTTTGCTTTAAACACTTGCATGCACAAAGACTGAGGAACCCATTACCGCAAGCCTAGAAGACTGCCCCTATCTCACCCCTCGGAGAGTACCTACCACAACCCTCGAAGAATGCCTAAACCAGAACCTTGCTCTATGACAGAATCTACAACAGCCGCAGCACCAGGCATCGGTTCAGCGGTGAGCCTCTGCCAGGCCTCTCTGCAGCGCTCCACCTCGTCAGGGCTGAATCGCAGCAGCATGGACAGAACTGGTAGCAGCGCCTCGTGTTCGCCAGTTTCCATCAACTTGAGAACCACGTTCTTCAGATATTCCATCTCACACCCTCCAGCTATGTCAGATGTACCCTTCGCCACCTCTTGCCGCTGCTCTCGCCTGGTCATCTCGCGGATTTCATCCTGCATCCAGCCACGCCCCGTCCAGCATGTAAAGTCCAATAAAACTAGGCAAACAATCAAGTCGACATTGAACACCATGAGGATATCATGCCAAGTTTTCGCAGACGTGTCCACCCAATATAACACCACCAGCATGGAGCCGTATGTCAAAATCAGCCCATGATCAGACAGTCATCGGTGGAACCTCTCCACCTCTTGCAGTCACAACTCGAGCTGTCAGAGTGCACCAACAAGTGCAACACCTTTGAAAATGTGCAGAAATCATTTTCCTTAGTTGCATGCACTCCGGACGCAACAAAATCCCTAAAAGCTTGAGGGAGCTGGTAGGGAGGAGGTGAAAGAGCAGCAGGGTCAAGGGTGATGGTATGGAACGGGGGTAGAGCAGCAGGGTCAAGGGTGATGGTATGGAACGGGGGTAGAGCAGCAGGGTCAAGGGTGATGGTATGGAACGGGGTAGAGCAGCAGGGTCACGGGTGATGGTATGGAACGGGGGGCAGTGAAGCGGAGTCGAGTTTGGCAAGAGGTCACCTTCAGCACCTTCTCCTGCTCGCTTCGAAGCGCGTTCTCTTTTTCCAGTTCGATATTCTCAACCTCGAGGGCCTCAATCCGCGCCTCCGCCTGCGCCAGGATGGTGTCGCGCTTCGCCTGCAGTGCCGCGGACTCAATGAAGGAGGCGCTATCCAGCGCCAGCACCCCCAGTCCACCTCCCAGCCCGAGCCCGGAAAGCCCAGACTCCCCCTCTGCGGCAGGGCCCTCCGGCGTAAACGGTGTGGAGGGCTCGCTCACGGGGGTGGCAGCCTCACGCTGTTCTGCATTCTTCTCCAGCATTTTAGCCAACGCAGTGTCCTTTGCCTCCATCATGCTGCACGTCCCCACACAATCACCCATCAAGCATCTCACCCACCACGCATCTCACCGAGCACGTGACCAGGAATCTCGGAATTCAGGCTGGACTGTTCCCGCCAACGTGCTCCATGGCTACAGCCGCCCTAGACAGGGGGCCTTCACCCCGAGTGCCCACGGGCCTGCAAAGCGCACGCGGGCGCAGGCTGTGCTGAGACCACATTTATGCTCCCCACCATGCTTTCAGCCCCACATCCCCCGAGGACACTCACGCGTGCTGCCACTCGCCCCTGCGCTCTGCCTCCGAGGTGCGCCGACGTGTTTCCAGCCCCCTGCCAAGCCGACTGCCCTCCGTAACAGAAGCCGCCATCCGGCATGAAGCTCCTCCCGTTCGCAATTCCCAACGCCCGCTCCCCACCTCCATAACACCACTGAACGTCCTGCCCTCTAGTTGTGGCATTCCTTCCTAGCCTCTTCCCTTGGGCTTCCGTCACACCTCGTGGCGATGTCCCGGAAGCTGTCGAACTCCGCCTGGAGGTGCGTGTGCTGCTGCTGCAGGCTCTGCAGGGTCTTGCGCGCTGCCGTCAGCTCCGCTTCCTGCGCCTCCTTGGCGCGCCCACTGCCTCCAAGCCCTGCTGGTGCCCGCTGCCATCCACCCCCCCACGCCCCCCCGCAAGCTCCAGCCCCCATTCCCCCAAAACACCTCTCAAGCTTCCGCCATGCACATGCCCTACCTGTCCTACCGGCGCGGAGTGGCATGCACCGGAGCTCGTGGGCCAGCGGGCTTGCAACCAGAGCCGCGCACTCCCCCCAGCCCCATTGGGCACCTCTCCCACAAGGCGCGTGTCCGTATATACAGCCCCTGTCCTTCTTTCCTGGCTCCCTCTCCGCACGCCCGTCCTCACCTCACGGCGTCCTTCAGAGTGCGCGTCTCAGCCTGCACCTCCACCAGCTTCTGCCTTGTGGCGGCAGCCTGCGCCTGCATGGTTGTCTGTACCGCCCCCAAACACAAGTGGCACTCATGCCACCGCGGGAAGGACCTGGCACCAGAACTCCCGGCGCTCCTCCCACACAAAGCGGAGGCAGAGCGGGTGGTGGGCTTTATGGGGGTTGTGGGCTTAATGGGGGTTGTGGGGTTGGCTCTTGTTGCGGGGTTCCGGGTTCCGGGGTGGGGTCAAGCGCTCTTCTCAGGGAAATAAGGTCGGCCCAGGGCGCAAAGGAGGAGACCGAAGACAGAAGGAAAGAAGGCGCGTGAGAAAGGGAGGGATATACGGAGGGGAAAGGGACAGATATGGATGGTGTCAAGGGACGCGAGTAGAAGCATGGTCTCTGGGGCCCAGGGATTCGAGTGGGCTGGAGGCCAGGTGGGGGGGGTGGGGCTCAACAGGGACGCACCACCACTTCAGAGTGGGCATGCTGGATGGACTCGAGCTGCCGCTCCTGCACCCTCTCCGCCTCCGCCAGGGTTCGTTGCAGCTCCTCGGCATGACGCTCCGCATCATCCCTGTCCTGGCTCGCCTCTTGCGCCGCTACCTCTGCCGCGCGCACCTCTGCCTCCATGGCGTCCGTGCCAATGGTGGCGCGCATGGACGCTAGCTGCTCGTCTTTCTTCTTCAAAAGCGAGTGCGCGCGCAGCTTGTACGCCTGCAGCTCCTCCGCCAACTTGTCCCGCTCCTCCGCCACCGTCCCGGACGAGGTGTCCTCCCAGTTGTGGGCTGCCTGCACGTGCTCACGCTCCAGCGCCCACTTCTCCTGCGCGGCGGCGAGCGCGATGTCGCTCTTCTTCTTCGCCCGCTCCGCTTTCTCCGCCTTCTTCTTGAGCTCGGTCAGCGCTGCCTTCACCTTCTCCCGCTCGGCGGCGTGCTCCCGCTCTTTCCGCATCGCGTCCACCTTCAGCGACTCCACGGTCGCGCTCAAACGCGTCTCCACACCACCGGTCTCCGACTCTAGCTCCGCGATCCGCCGGTCGCGCGCCTCCAGCTGCCCCTCGGCGGCCACCTGCCACCACAGGCACCCGCTCCGCCCGCCTGAGACTGGAGCGAGCCCACAACTTCGAGGCACAGTGATTGGGTGCCACTGCTGTGCCTACAACTTCGAGGCACCGTGATTGGGTGCCACTGCTGTGCCCACAACTTCGAGGCACAGTGATTGGGTGCCACTGCTGTGCCTACAACTTCGAGGCACAGTGATTGGGTGCCACTGCTGTGCCTACAACTTCGAGGCACAGTGATTGGGTGCCACTGCTGTGCCTACAACTTCGAGGCACAGTGATTGGGTGCCACTGCTGTGCCTACAACTTCGAGGCACAGTGATTGGGTGCCACTGCTGTGCCCACAACTTCGAGGCACCGTGATTGGGTGCCACTGCTGTGCCCACAACTTCGAGGCACAGTGATTGGGTGCCACTGCTGTGCCCACAACTTCGAGGCACAGTGATTGGGTGCCGATAGGTCTCCAGCTCATATGAGGGGAAGGGGCACACCTTCGCCGCCTCTGCAGACTTCTGGTCACGTTGCACGTCCGCCAGCTGGGCGGCATGCTGCGCCTCCTTGCCTTCCAGCTGTGCCTTCAGAGTGTCGTGCGCCGCCACCAGCTCCGCCATGCGGGCGCCGCCCGTCTTCTCCCTCTCCATCGCCGTCTGCCGCGCCCCTCCCCGTCTCCATCCCTTTCTACCATGCCCCTCCCCCTCTCCACGGCTGTCTGCCACGGCCCTCCCCCTCACGCCTTGTCGCTTCCCTCTCTCCATCGCTGTCTGCTGAATCTGAACGCAAATCTGTTCAGTGCCACTTTAGCGATCATCGATTTGTTCAAGAAGGAAGGACTGGCGACGGAGAGGATCCAATGACCAGGCAGTCCCATCGCAATTGGTCAGCGACATCTAGGTATCCAACGTGGAGACACTACTGCCCCCATCAGGCCGACCGAGAGCCTTGAGGTGATTCTGTACCTCTGTGCGTGCTTATCTTGACCAATCTTTCTTGCACAACCAGTATCCAGGCTACCAGACTGCCGAAGAAAAAATATTCGACTGTACTATGCTCCTATGCCGGGGTTCAAAGGGTTCAGCCCACGCTTCGGGACACTTAGCCGGATTCTCCGGAGCTCACGAGTGAAGAGTGGGACCCCCTAAGCCTTACTGAGCTATGTGTGTCTGTGTGTGCTCGCTCTGCAGTGTACTGGGGAGAGATGCGTTGTGTAGCGACGTGCCCACATGCCCTCATATGTCTGCGGATTGCGCATTGTGCATCGGCCAAAAACTGAAATCCCGGTGTAAATGCCAACTGAAACCCCGGAACACCATGCCCTGTGGTGTGGCATGCGGCATCCGAGGAAAACGGTGAAGGCACGGTGCAAGGGCAAGTGGTGCAAGGACGTGTGATGCAAGGGCGGGTGGTGGGGTGGGTGTGGCAAGGGACGTGTGCGGTAAGGGCGGGTGGTGCAAGGGCGGGTGGTGCAAGGGCGGGTGGTACAAGGGTGGGTGATGCAAGGGGTGGGCGGCAAGGGCGGGTGGTGCAAGGGCGGGTGCAGCAAGGGGGTGGTGCAAGGGTGGGTGCGGCAAGGGCGGGTGTGGCAAGGGTGGGTGCGGCAAGGGTGGGTGTGGCAAGGGCGGGGTGGTGCAAGGACGTTTGCAAGGGTGGGTATGGCAAGGGCGCAAGGGCGGGTGTGGCAAGGGCGAGTGGTGCAAGGCGAGTGGTGCAAGGGCGGGTGTGGCAAGGGCGAGTGGTGCAAGGGCGGGTGCGGCAAGGGCAAGTGTGGCAAGAGCGCGTGTGGCAAGGGCAGGTGGTGCAAGGGCGGGTGTGGCAAGGGCACACCTGCTCCTGCTTCGCGGCCATGCGGCGGGCCTCGGCTAGTGCGTGCTCACGCTCCCCGAGCTCCTGGCGTGCGTACGTGAGCTCCACCTCCAGCTGGCGCTGCATCTGATGCTGGTCGCCCGCACCGTCTCCACTCTGCTGCGACAAGCGCAACTGCGGCATGCCCCCCACCCTCCACCTGTCTCAACCGCGAGCTCCCCGACTGGCAGCCACACTCACCCAACAATTTGCCACAGGAGATCCCCATGGGTAGACGGCAGCCGCGGCCAATCATGCACAAGCAGCGCCTGCACGTGGCAGATGCTGCACAGAGAGATGATGGGCAATTGACTGCAGTGTCGCAGGTTGGTGCAGGCAGCGAGCTGCGCGCCGTCAGCAGATGCCGCGCAGCTGGCGGGGTCGACACAGAGCCCTTCGGCGGGGTCGACACAGAGCCCTTCGGTACGGTCGACACAGAGCCCTTCGGCGGGGTCCACACAGAACCCTTCGGCGGGGTCCACAC
>LGRX02007775.1:0-59707 GCA_001247695.2 Cymbomonas tetramitiformis
CCTGCGGCTTGGACCTGCGGCTTGGTCCTGCGGCTTGGACCTGCGGCTTGGTCCTGCGGCTTGGACCTGCGGCTTCGTCATGAAGCTTGGACCTGCGGCTTGGTCCTGCGGCTTGGACCTGCAGCTTGGACCTGCAGCTTGGACCTGCGGCTTGGTCCTGCGGCTTGGTCCTGCAGCTTGGTCCTGCAGCTTGGTCCTGCAGCTTGGTCCTGCGGCTTGGTCCTGCGGCTTGAACCTGCAGCTTGGACCTGCGGCTTGGTCCTGCAGCTTGGACCTGAAGCTTGGTCTGCGGCGGTCCTGAAGCTTGGTCCTGCATCTTGGTCCTGCGGCTTGGACTCGGGTTGAACCTGCGGCTTGGACCTGCAGCTTGGACCTGCGGCTTGGACCTGCGGCTTGGTCCTGCAGCTTGGACCTGCGGCTTGATCCTGCGGCTTGGTCCTGCGGCTTGGACCTGCGGCAGGGTCCTGCGGCCAGTCCTGCCGGCTTGGTCCTGCAGCTTGGACCTGCGGCTTGGACCTGCGGCTTGGTCCTGCGGCTTGGTCCTGCGGCTTGGTCCTGAAGCTTGGTCCTGCGGCTTGGTCCTGCGATTCGGTCCTGCAGCTTGGTCCTGCAGCTTGGACCTGCGGCTTGGTCTGCGGCTTGGACCTGCGGATTGGTCCTGCGGCTTGGTCACCGGCTTGGACCTGCCTTGGTCCTGCGGCTTGGTCCACTGCGGCTTGGACCTGCGGCTTGGACCTGCGGCTTGGTCCTGCGGCTTGGACCTGCGGCTTGGTCCTGCGGCGTTCCTGCGGCTTGTCCTGCAGCTTGGACCTGCGGCTTGGTCCTGCGGCTTGGACCTGCCGGCTTGGTCCTGCGGCTTGGACCTGCCGGCGGGTCTGCGGCTTGGTCCTGCGGTTGGACCTGCGGCTTGGTCCTGCCGGCCCCCGTCCTGCGGCTTGGACTGCGGCTTGGTCCTCGGCTTGGTCCTGTGGATTGTACCTGCGCCTTGGTCCTGCGGCATGGTCCTGCAACTTGGTCCTGCGGCTTGGACCTGCGGCTTGGACCTGCGGCTTGGTCCTGCAGCTTGGTCCTGCGGCTTCGACCTGCGGCTTGGACCTGCGGCTTGGTCCTGCGGCTTGGTCCTGTGGATTGTACCTGCGCCTTGGTCCTGCGGCTTGGTCCTGCGGCTTGGTCCTGCGGCTTGGTCCTGCAGCTTGGACCTGCGGCTTGGTCCTGCAGCTTGGTCCTGCGGCTTTGACCTGCAGCTTGGACCTGCAGCTTGGTCCTGCGGCTTGGACCTGCGGCTTGGGCCTGCGGCTTGACCTGCGGCTTGACCTGCGGCGGACCTGCGGCTTGGTCCTGCGGCTTGGTCCTGCAGCTTGGACCTGCGGCTTGGACCTGCGGCTTGGACCCGCAGCTTGGACCCGCAGCTTGGTCACGGCTTGGTCCTGCGGCTTGGTCCTACCTGCGGCTTGGACCTGCGGCTTGGTCCTGCGGCTTGGACCTGCAGCTTTGACCTGCTTGGACCTGCGGCTTGGACCTGAAGCTTGGTCCTGCAGCTTGGACCTGCGGCTTGGACCTGCGGCTTGGTCCTGCGGCTTGGTCCTGCGGCTTGGACCTGCGGCTTGGTCCTGCGGCTCGGTCCTGAAGCTTGGACCTGAAGCTTGGACCTGAAGCTTGGACCTGCAGCTTGGTCCTGCAGCTTGGACCTGCGGCTTGGTCCTGCAGCTTGGACTTGCAGCTTGGACCTGCGGCTTGGACCTGCGGCTTGGTCCTGCAGCTTGGACCTGCGGCTTGGTCCTGCAGCTTGGACCTGCAGCTTGGACCTGCGGCTTGGTCCTGCGGCGTGGACCTGCAGCTTGGACCTGCGGCTTGGACCTGCGGCTTGGACCTGCAGCTTGGTCCTGCGGCTTGGTCCTGCAGCTTGGTCCTGCGGCTTGGTCCTGCGGCTTGGTCCTGCAGCTTGGTTTACTCATACGCACGACTAGGCCCTGCAGCGACTCAAGCCAAGGACAGGTGGGAGGTGCGCACATTGTCAATTATTTGTGGTAGGAATTCGTCCTCCATTTCTTCTTGCTGCATCTGTAGGTGCATCACCCCGCCAGCGGTGAGAGCCTACATGCGACCATGCTGCCTCCATCGGCCCGCAGACATGGAAGTCGGAGCTGTGGAGCTTGAGTCGGGGATCGCAGCCATACAGCTTGAGGTGTGAAGTCTGAGTCATAGAGCTAGAGGCGTGAAGTCTGCGTCATAGAGCTAGAGGCGTGAAGTCTGGGTCATAGAGCTAGGCGTGAAGTCTGAGTCATAGAGCTAGGCGTGACGTGCACGTCATAGAGCTAGAGGTGTGAAGTCTGCGTCATAGAGCTAGAGGCGTGAAGTCTGCGTCCAGAGCTGAGGTGTGAAGTCCGCGTCCTTAGAGCTAGAGGCGTGAAGTCTGGGTCATAGAGCTAGGCGTGAAGTCAGTCATAGAGCTAGAGGTGTGAAGTCTGCGTCATAGAGCTAGAGGTGTAAAGTCCGAGTCATAGAGCTAGAGGTGTGAAGTCTGCGTCATAGAGCTAGAGGTGTGAAGTCTGAGTCATAGAGCTAGAGGCGTGAAGTCTGCGTCATAGAACTAGGCGTGAAGTCTGCGTCATAGAGCTAGAGGCGTGAAGTCTGCGTCATAGAGCTAGAGGCGTGAAGTCCGAGTCATAGAGCTAGAGGTGTGAAGTCTGAGTCATAGAGCTAGAGGCGTGAAGTCTGAGTCGCCAGAGGCTAGAGGTGTGAAGTCTGCGTCATAGAGCTAGAGGCGTGAAGTCCGAGGCATAGAGCTAGAGGCGTGAAGTCTGAGTCATAGAACTGAGAGGAAGCAACATCAGACCGGGATGATGGCTCCAATGGCTGCCCACAGCTCGCAGTGTGGCTGCATCCGCTCGCTCGTTGCACCAAAGCGGACCAGGCCCACCACGGTAAGGCACTGGCTGCGCTGTGGCTGCCACAAAATAGCAGCCCTGGGAGCACTTGCAGGCCCCTGCCGGCCTTCTCTCGGGGGAGGGCGGCGGCTGCCACAGCAGGCGAGGCAATGTGGGCAGCCACCTGAATCGCCGCCTCCTGTGCTTGCCCAAGATGAAAATCCATGTCCTCTATGGCTTGGTCCATGTCTGCAGGGCGACCACTCGCCACACCGCCAAAGACCCCCTTCAGGAAGGGTACCTGACATCTGGAGTGGGTGCCTCTCCCACAGCGTGCTGAATTTCTGACCACAATCTTCCTCTCCAACCAGTGCACGTGCAATTTAATCTCGATCCTCATGACAGATGAGCACGAAGAGGCTGCGGAATGCTGGGTGTTTCCCGGGATAGCAGGAACCCCTCGGAGGGGGGGGCACTGGGTTTGGGGTCCCACGCTTGCACAGGGTCTGCAGCTGCGTGTCCTGACCATCCTCCTCATCGGTGGTTTCTGAGGGCACGTGCCCGATTTGCTGCATTCACAACCTCCCTTCCTCCCCTCCCCAGGCTCATGTATGTCTTCAGCACCCTCCATCTCCATCATCAGTACACGCACCTGTCACACCTCGAACACTGAAGCAAGAGTCCGAGCGGTTTACCCCAAGACATCATGTGGAACTGTGCATGCAGGCGGCCGTCCTCGGACAACCACCAACACCCACATGCTCCTGAGACAGCCCGCCACCCGCCTGGCATGCAAGCGTGCGCGCCAGTCGCTACACTGCCCGATGATTTCATGGCACTGTCACGCGCGCGCGCGACAGGGACCCCCGGATACGCACATTGCCAATTTCCACCCACTGCTGGCTGGCGACCTCCAGCTCCTTCATCTGGCGTCGGATGAGCACCTCCACATTCTTTGAAGGCATGCCTTGCTGCGCAGTGAACTCCGTACTCAGCTCTGCACCCTCGCCCACCCCCAGCATCCACGCAAGTGAGGCGGTTCCGTAGGTGGTTTCTCCCAGCCGTCCCATAGCCTAGCCCCCCTCATACCTCAATGAACATTCATATGTTTAAATTGGAGTGCAACGGAACTTTGGTGGTTTGGGACAGAGACTCTGTGACTGCTGGTCGTATACAACGTGACACGCTGTCACGCGTCTCTGCACAGCAATACAAATCACCACGATCCACACGGCCATTCAGCTCTGTCCCTTTTGATTTCCCATGTCTCCGAGCCTCCGGTTTTTGTAGACTTCTGTTGCATGCGTGGACACACATCTGAACTTCACATTGAAACTGATGGGTGCATCTGGGAACATGGTGGACAACATCATCTAATTCGAAATAGTGCAGTACCTCGCTTTGGCAAATGAGGATGGCAGCAATGAAAAATACGCCACAAGTGGAGATCGGAGGGAAGCTGCGCGGAAGGGGCGATCATTGTACGGGGGAACAGGTACCGTTGATGCAGGCTAGGGAGTCCAGCATCGTTTTTGGCAACACCACGTTGTGCTCCTGCCCGATTGCCACCCCCTCACCACCCCTGTTCGCGCATGTGCAGGCGAGGACCGCCGTGCGTCCACGGGTGCGCCCCCTTAATTAATCTGCCGACACTGATGCCGCCCAATGACTGGCATCCCAACTCGCTTCGAGAGAGCTCCACGTGGCAGAGGCACGCGCATGTTTCGTCAGGGGCTCCGAGGTGACACACAGCTCTACAGTCGAATTCCTGATTGCTGATTGGTCGTTGATCAGCAAACTACCGGGACCAGCCAAGACCGGCGTTGCTCTCACCTTGGAGAGCACCTCCAGGACCTGAGTCGACACCTTCACCTGCACCAGCATCAAGACGCCCACGTCCCTCCCTAGTGTAAGCGCAAGCTGCCGGAGTCACAGCTTAGCACCAATCTGATGATATCAACCATTTGAGCACTGGACCGCCAGGAGGCATCCCGGCAACTCTACACAAAGGTGACCTAGTCCTGACCCGGAAAAAAAACGCGGCATCACAAAATGGTCGCCCCCTGGGGTGGAGTCATGCAAAAACGAAGTGCATGGGGCGGGCGCCTCCCCGGCGTCACTTTCTCCCAGCAGCTTGACCTTTGAAGGGCATGCTGCCACTTCAGGTTGTGCCAGACTGCATCCCTACCCTGCCCGGCTTTCCCAACCATCTGCCCCTCCTTTTACCGTCTGCCCCCCCCTTTACCGTCTGCCCCCCTTTTACCGTCTGCCCCCTCCCTGTCCGCCCGCGATGACCGTGGGGGCTCGGGACTACCCACCGGTTCCTGCACCAGTTTCTGCGCTTCATGGATCTGCGCGTGGCGAAAGCAGCCCTCAGCGCCCGCTCCATCAGCGCCGGCGCCCTTGCCTGCAGGACTCCACTGCGAGGGGGCACGCGTGCTGCGCTCCCTCTTCATCGTGGGCGCGGAGGATTTCTTGGGGAGCTCTGACTCCAGAGTAAAGGTATTCACCGCCTGGCCATCAACGCGGAGCCCCGAAATCACACGCCATCCCCCCCAACAGCCCCATGCATCAGCAACGTACCCCTCCCAGCCCATTGTAGCCATGAGCTGCCGTGGAGCTGAAGAGCGAAGGGAGTCGACCTCTCGAGCGGAGGTGCCCACTACTGATGTGCTCCCAGGTCGCCGCGGAGCACAACCGCAATGAAGAGCAGCGCCTCCTGGCCGCGAGCTAGGGGCACAAGGCAGCCGTGGCCGCCACCCCGGGGATTCGGACGCCTTGCCACACAGATGTACAGTCCTGCTGCCAAGCGCCAATTGCAGCCCCGCGCGTGCACCTGAAAGACATGGCAAAACCGCGGGGAAGCTGGCGCGACTCAAAGTTGAATAAGGAATAGGAGGTAGGCGCACATGCTGGCCCGCAAGCTCCAGCCGCAGCAGCCGCAGATCCTTGAGGGCGCCCTCCTGGGCGTTTTGCATCTGAGCAGCCCCCAGAGCCCCCCCATGGCCACATCAAAGCCAGGCCCCCCGGTCCTATTGCGGCCACACAGCATGCGCATCACACGCGTCAGCTGGCGAACTTGGAAAGCATCACCTGCCGCGACGATCACCCACACCCTGAGGCAAATCGCTATCTATCTGATGGTTATGTTTGCACTAACTCAAGGCGGACCCAGATCCTCTATCACCCTCTCAGAGAATCCCATTGAGCGAAGATCTACCCCTGCGAACGGAACAGGGATTCGAGCAAAGCCTCCAGATCGTGCGTGCGGCTGAGCTGGCACCCACTGCGCCCGATTCAATGCACGTCCGCACACTTGCCCACCGATCCCAGCAGGGAAGCCCGAGCTGAATGTTGACCATCTTCAAAGACACCGCCGCGAGGACTGGAGGCATTGCTTGTGCCAAAAGCTGGCGAAACACCCGCCAGGTTGGGGGCAGCTGCCGAGGCCGAGGGCCCAAAAGTGATCTCAGGGCCGAGATGCCGCTGACATGGCATGCATCCGAGGTGTCCGAAGGATTCCGGGCAGCGGGCGGCCGCAGAGGGCGCTGCGGAGCACGGGCAGACCTCGGCCTCGGACTGCTCCTTTTCGCGCGCCATCTTCGACATGTACAGCATCTTGAGCTTGAGGTTCTCCTCGTGCTCTTCCTCCGCCTGCATGCGGCCCCAGTTTGCAAGCGCCTCGCTGGGCATGTATGTGTGCGGCGATGGCGCGATGGATGTGAGCATCGAGACTTCCCCCAGCAATGCGCTAGGCCTCGCTCTTGCTTCGAGGCTCCTACGCTCGCCGGTGCGTCAGTGAGCCAATTCTCGGTGTTCTAGCTACAGTTGGCTTCAGGCTTGGCTCTGCCTGATGTTGCCCCTAGGGGAGGTGCCGGTGCGCGAGTTACGGACTGCAGCAAGCGAGGAAACCCGTTCCAACGCTTTGCAGCACAAGAGCGGCAGCCGCAAAACCATACAATGCTGCACCGGAGGCGCTTGTACCAGACGGGCTGATCGCAGAGATGGTGGGCAGAGAAAAGGGGAGGACATGAGCACCTTGCGAATCAAGGGGGCAAGAAGGGGAGGACATGAGCACCTTGCGAATCAAGGGGCCAAGAAGGGGAGGAGGGAGGAGTACCTTGCAAGTCAGGAGGGGGGAGGGAGAGGAGCACCTTACGAATCAGATGACGCGCTCGACGCCCTTCCCGGGCCAAGGGCAGAAGCTCATTCATCTCCGCCACCATCGCCTCCTTTTGTTTCTGAAACCCTCACTCACACACTGAACGGCATGAGATCGGCCAACAAAAGCCAGCCCACCATCATCCCAGTGGATGTGAGAAGCAAATCAAGAGCAGGGCGGGGCCGTGACAAGATACCACAAACTCATACATATTCCCAACCCAAATGCAAAGCAGCATGGAAAGATGAAACGATGTGACCGATCATCGCCAAACAACTGGTCTCTGGGTTACGGAGTGAGCGGACCCTGCTGGCATGCCCCCCAGTGGCTCCCGGTCGATGGATGGGACCCGTTGGTCCATGGTTATGTCATGAATGCAGTCACACCACACAGCATGGACACCCCATGTCAAAAAAAGGAAACATGCGGACACCTAAGTGCTCCCCACAAAAGTTACGGAGTAAGCACACACACACTGAACGGCATGAGATCGGCCAACAAAAGCCAGCCCACCATCATCCCAGTGGATGTGAGAAGCAAATCAAGAGCAGGGCGGGGTCGTGACAAGATACCACAAACGCATACGTATTCCCAACCCAAATGCAAAGCAGCATGGAAAGGTGAAACGATGTGACTGATCGTCGCCAAACAACTGTTGGAGCCGTGGTTGCATTGTAAATCAACGGATATGCTCTCGGTAAGGTAGGTGCGGCGATAAGGTAGGTGCGGCGATAAGGTAGGTGCTGCGATAAGGTAGGTGCTGCGATAAGGTAGGTGCTGCGATAAGGTAGGTGCTGCGATAAGGTAGGTGCTGCGCGCAAGGGCGAAGGGGCTCGCACCTCCGATTTCTGCACAAAGCTGGCCTGCTCGTCCCCGTACTCAATGCTCTGCGTCTGCAGACACGCGCCAGGATAAACAGTCAGAGCATGGGTGAGCCCGAAGACGATGGAGTGACCTGGTATGTGCAATGACTGCTGTGCCTGTAGCGCTTTGCATCGCCATGGTGGATGCAGTGACCTGGTGAGTGCGATGACTGCTGGCACCTGACAAGCCATCCAAGCTTATGACAGCAGGTGCATCCACGGTCGCCCGAAGGGAAGAGCGAGGGCGCTAACCAACGCTATTTCGAGCGCCTTGCAGCGATCTCTCCACTTTGCGACATTCTCGCACGCCTGGTTCAATTCCGCCTGCGGTCAAGCAAGAGACGCGCCACGTCATTGGCTGGAAGTCTACCCTGAACGCAATGCGCGAGACGGCCCTCAGCACAAGCAGCTGTACACATCGGAGGGCATCGATGAGGAGCACGCACACGCGCACGCTGACAGCAACGGAGGAAGCTTATGGCGCCCAGACCTGAGTATTGGTCTGCTTCACACTGAGCTTGCCATACATGTTCTCGAGATTACGAAACTTCTCGTTGTGACACCGCTGCTTGCTGTGTGCGCGCCCAGTGGCGCACTCCCCCCCCAGCTCAAGTGCTTTCACACAGTGACGCCAGGCTGGCAGCTCCATACCCTCCAATCCGCAACCCACGTTCGTGGCATATGTGTATACGCAAGACCCTCTCCAACGATCCCACGCACAGCATCTTACTGCGCCGATGCAGATACCGTGTCACATGCACTTCTGCCAGCTCATCCTGCCGATATAGATAGTGTTACGTGCACTTATGCCTGCTCATCCTGCCGATGCAGATACCGTGTCACGTGCACTACCGCCTGCTCATCATGCAGGTGCAGATAACGTGTCAAATGCACTTCTGCCAGCTCATCCTGCAGGTGCAGATACCGTGTCACATGCACTTTCGCCAGCTCATCCTGCCGATGTAGATAACGTGTCGCATGCACTTCCGCTAGCTCATCCTGCCGATGCAGATACCGTGTTGCATGCATTTCTGCTAGATCTTCCTGCCGATGTAGATACCGTGTCGCATGCACTTCTGCCAGCTCATCCTGCCGATGCAGATACCGTGTCACATGCATTTCCACCATGGTAGCACCGAGAAAGTCAGATACGATGAGAGAACCCACCTGCGCACGGTCTTATTCCGCCACAGGCATGCGGCACCATGCGCGTTGGATTTCTTCCGCAGGCGTTGGACTGCCTCCAGTGTGACTTCGCATTTCAGCTCGATTGCCTTGCGCTGGTGAGCGCAGAAATTGTTCATCTCCGACACAATGTTACGGCGCTCTTCCTGTGTATCCACCCACTCCCGCCCTACCATCCGTCATCGCCTGAAGCTTCGTCATAATGCAGCCAGGCAGTCAGCATATGGAGGTCTCAGGGTGATTGGCTGCGTGCATTGATGACAATGCCCCGCGCCAACTTGCAGGTGATTGGCTGCGTGCATTGATGACAATGCCCCGCGCCGACTTGCAGGTGATTGGCTGCGTGCATTGATGACAATGCCCCGCGCCGACTTACAGGTGATTGGCTGCGTGCATTGATGACAATGCCCCGCGCCAACTTGCAGGTGATTGGCTGCGTGCATTGAGGACAATGCCCCGCGCCGACTTGCAGGTGATTGGCTGCGTGCATTGATGACAATGCCCTGCGCCGACTTGCAGGCATGATGACAATGGCGCCGACTGCGTGCATTGATGACAATGCCCCGCGCCGACTTGCAGGTGATTGGCTGCGTGCATTGATGACAATGCCCCGCGCCGACTTGCAGGTGATTGGCTGCGTGCATTGATGACAATGCCCCGCGCCGACTTGCAGGTGATTGGCTGCGTGCATCGCGTACAAGGAGCGCGAGCATGCCTTTTGGGTACGCATCTGCTGGGAGCATGCCTTTGGGGGCACATCTGCTGGGAGCATGCCTTTGGGGGCGCATCTGCTGGTTGGTTCCACAGCGCGCTCGCATTATGAGAGTGACCACACGCCCTGCAATGGATCTCTAGAGAATCGCAATTAACAGGTCGCACGGCATGCGTGGCGCACCACTTGCCGCAAGCTTAATGCTTCATGCTTCACGGCGTAAGCCGCACCCGAAACATTCCGTACTCTCGCAGGTTGGCAGTGGAAGAGGGCGAGGGATGGGGGAACGCAGCGTGACAGGAGGCACCTTGAAACGGTCTCTTAACAGGCTGTCTGCCGACCCAAGGATAGATGCCTGCAGCCCGCACCACACATCCCCTCGGACCAGTCGAAATGCACAACCCCTCCCCCCAACCCCTCGACAATTAAACCCCCTGATTCCCTATGCCCTGCCAAAACAGGCTTTTATCCTGCACAGCTAGGCGGCTCCAGGAAACCACCCCTCACTCGCCTTCCTCCTCCAAGCCAACCCCCGCTCGCCCGATGCCAGGCTGAAAGCACATATTGACCTCCCATGCATCATGAGCCCGCGCCCTCCAACCCCTTCCCACCTACCGCCTGCGGCACGTCTAGTCCCCAACACCCCATATGCAGGGCGTCTTGCTGAAAGTAGGAGCTTCCGGGTGTGCGGAGGGTGGAGGGGGTGAGGTGCTGGGAGTGCGGGAGCTTCACCAAATACTCCAGCAGGCCGTGGCGCAGCTCCGCCAGGGGCGCGGCATCTTGCACTGTGCGGGATCGAAGTCCCAGCACCATCTTACAGAACCCCTCCAGCTTCACTCTGCACACGCCAGCGCCCGAGACCTTCGCATTCGGCATGGCTGTCACCCCTCTCGAGAGTCCATCAGAGGTGCGGGCGGTGAAATCCGACATGCGTGGTGAAAAGCCCGCTAGCACAATCCATCGAATCAACAAGCGTCGATGCCAGCGTCCGACGGTTTTCTTCGCAATCTTCCTGATCAGTCTTCCTCGGACCGGTCATCTCCATGAGTCTGCTCTAAGGTGAGTCCAACCACTTTCCTCGGTAATTCTGCTTGGAGCCGGAATACACACTTTTGTGAATAAGTTGAGACAGATGCGGCACATTTGGATTTCATCTATTGGACATACGGATGAAGCTCGGCACTTGTAATCCGTTTGTTTGCATTTGCATTCTTCGGGCCGGTTGATATGTGCATATGGTTTATCCTTGGACCGATCTCTTTGGCACCAGATAGCCACAGAATGTCGGCTACCCACACTGAGGATCAGATTCAGCTCACGCTTCAGGATACTTATCCAGATTTTCCGGAGCTCGCTAGGATAGAACGGGACCCCTAAGCCTCACTGGGCCACCTGGGTTGTGTGTGGCTTATCCTTGGACCGATTCCTTTGGCACCATGTAGCCACAGAGGAGCAGCTTGCACTATGCGTCCACACCGGCTGTGTGGGTGGCGTATCCATGGACCAATTTCTTCAAAAACTAGTAACCAAGCCACCAGACTGCCACAGAGATTCCTTTCGGCTGCACTGTGTACCCATGCCAGGGAACAAAGGTTTCAGCTCACAGTTCGGGACATTCATCCAAATTCTCTGAGCTCTGCGGACGGAGATCGAGACCCCTCCAGTCCACTGCGCCGCCCGAGC
Organism: Cymbomonas tetramitiformis; assembly: GCA_001247695.2. Lineage (NCBI taxonomy): Eukaryota > Viridiplantae > Chlorophyta > Pyramimonadophyceae > Pyramimonadales > Pyramimonadaceae > Cymbomonas > Cymbomonas tetramitiformis. Next base: position 11,473 of record LGRX02007775.1, read on the forward strand.
ATCTGTGACTCCTCCGCCCACCCACTGAAACCATCCCACCAAAGCCCACTTCTCGAGCCAGCCCCAACTCCCAGGTCTCTCTGCGGAGTCTCCACTGCAAGCCCTGACTGCTCCAAAGCCACATGCAGCATCTGCCTGCCCGCCCACAACTCGCCTCTGCATCCTGAAGTGGCTGGCCAAGGGACTGAGAATGGTCCCCTGCGCCCACTCCGACAGAATCCGAGCCACATCCAGCTAATTGTGTCTGCGGCCCATCTTATCCCAGCATTCACCCCATCGTACCAAGGCCCTTGCTCCAGGCGCGCTATGCGAATCGGGGGCTGCCCACCGGCACCACAATGCACCTGCCATGCGGTCGTGGCTGGCACCATCCCCGAGATAGACGCCTTATCCTAAACCCTACAGGTGATACATTGCTCATCAGCCAGCGGGCGCTCCCGGGACGATCCCTCATCCCTGTCACTACCCGCGCTGCAAGATGCCAACTGGTGCCGTACTACCAATCACAAGTGGGCATGATTGCCAGGATGAACTCCCAGGCTCTGTGTTGACCATGTGTCGACACCCCTCCTCCCCGACCCGCCCCATCCGAAGTTCACCCAACAACGATCTTCCCAGTGGCACCCACAAGTCACAAGTCCCGCCTCCACACACGATCCACTCACTCGCCGTCATCAACCCCAAGAGGGTCAGCGCGGCCCACTGCGATGCCTGCGGCTATCAAGCGCCCGCTCCTGCATCTCCCCACCAGCTCCCCTTCCTGCCCCGGCTCCTGCGTATCTCGTGAGAGGCGCTGTTACGCCCCAAAGCGTTTATGACCCGACAGGCCACTCTCAAATAATTCGCCACTGAGCCCGCCACGACTGCTCGCACTCACGCCTTCGAGCTCCCTTCAAGCCCCTCCTCGTCAAGGGCTCCTCGTCCCCTCCAGGGCGCACAAAGCGCGTGTACGCGTCAGACTGACTTGGGAGACGCGCAGCGTGCGACGCGCCCGTCTCTTGCTTGAAATCTGCTCTCCTCGCGTCACTCCGCCACTTCTCGGGAGAGAGCTGAACTGAGAGTTACTGTCACCGACCGTGCTGCGGAGGTGCCAATCGAAGGTCGAGCATGAACACTGTGGACGTGGGAAATGTCCGAGGTTACCACTCCGAGCTGAAGCCAACTCAAATTTTTATCTCAAATTGATTATCCCCGGGGATGCAAAGAAGCAGAAATCTCCACAACGTCATTTCACAGACCGCCACCATGCATCCCCCAACTCTGCGTGATGACCAATCACCATCATTCTGTCACGGACTGCCCACTCGAGACCTGGGTGAAGGAATGGGAGGTACAGAACCGGGCGAGCAAAGTTCTGTGGAGGGAAGCAGGTACCCGTCATCAGAACTGAGGTTGTCATTGTAATCTTGATTCGTGAGCATTCTGGCAAAATCCAGCTTCCGCGACCGCAGCCATTCCTCGGAATCGAAGGCCGTCACCTGCGCATCCCAGCGCCCCGCCCTTCCTCAGAAGCAGGCGCAGGAGCTGTCACAAACGATGCAGGAGGCCGGCTTCGAAGGCTGCCGAAGAGCGCTCAACACAGAATAAGGTTTTCGCCAGGGGAATGGGAGCTCGCCTTCGGCCATTCACCATGGCTCGGGTCCGCCACGTGGTGCGAGTAGTAGACGGAGAAAAATGCGTCCGTGAATTGTTTGGGGATATCGTTGGTGATGAGGTTTATCTCCTTGGTGGGATTCGACCACGCCCCGTCGTCGCTGTGCTCCTGCTTGATCACATCGAAGTGCTGGAAGAAGCAGTTCCCGATGCCAGGCTGTCGCAAAAAGTCCACCCGGAATCAGCATGTTGGCATAGAGGCTGCATCATACGTGAACGCACAAAGCATTTTCTGGACCTGTCTGAATGCTCAGGATTTCCGTGGAGATCGAGACCCTTTTTCACCCCTCTAGGACAAATTCTGGTGTGTGTGTGTGCCTATCCTTGGACCAATTCCTCTGGCATCAGGTAGCCACAGAGGCTGTACTATGTACCCACACCCGGGATCAAAGGATTCAGCACACACTTCGGGACACTTATCCAGATTTTCCGGAGCTCACTAGTGAAGAATGGGACCCCCTAAGCCTCACTGGGCCACCCGAGCGCCTCTGCGACTGCATTGCCGGCGCACTGACGCTGAGCCTCTGAAGCCAGTCCGTCTCTAACTCCCATGCTGCCCGAGCCAACCTCACCACCAGGCCTGCGCTCAGAACCATCACCCTGCTCTCTGCCTGCCCCAAAGCCTGGTCTCAAGAGAGCTTCAGTGTGTGTGCGCGCCGCTTTCGTTGACAGCCTTGTACCACACGGCCTAAAGAGCTCCACTCGGCCGCACCGCGAATGCCGGAGACCGGGGCCTCCGACACACTTGGAGACATATATTTGGACTCTGCAGAGGTTTGCGGGATCAAGACTGTTGAGACGTCCCAGTCAGAGCCCGCAGGACGTCCCACTGAGAGCCCGCAGGACGTCTCACTGAGAGCCCGCAGGACGTCCCACTGAGAGCCCGCAGGACGTCCCCCTGAGCCGTCTGACTCTGTCCATGACTGCTCCTTCATCATCCCACCTGCCCAAGTCAAGCCCAACTGCTGTGCCTCTGTTACGAGCTGCCACTGCACCTCTCAAATTTGTGTCCCTGCCGGCCACCTCCGGCTGCATATGCTTTACTCCCTACAAATCCCTCATCTTGCCAAGGACTTTGCTCCGAGCACTATGTGGCTTGGCAAGTTAACCAGGTACTGTGCACTGGTACTAGTAGTGTGCCTGCGACTCTGTTGCCATCATTACCTGAGGGACGGATCCCATATCCATTATGCTTGCTTTCGTCCCGAGCCCTAAAGATAGCCAAAGGTTCACCAAGCGGCCGCCACCTCCAGGACGACTTCACCGCTGCTTGCTACAGCATGGCCGGCTTGTGTGCTCACTTGAGCGCATCCTTGCGCCGCCTCTTTTGGCACACCTACCTTCGCTGCCAGGCAGACCGCCCTAACACTCTATCTTCTAGAACTCTATTAGCAATATGTGCGCAGTGAGTGAGAGTACTAATATATATCTGTATATATGTGTGGTACAGTACGAGAGGCCTTCGGCTAATCACGCCAGTGGCACTTGTCCCACCACAGGCGGGCCAACAGATGCACCTGTGCGAACAATGCACCTGCACACTTGTGCTTGGCGCGCTCGCGCTGCACGCATAAATCTGCGCGCATATGAGGGCGGCGCGCTCATAACCTAACATGAACAGATAGAAGCATAGTTTGATAGATAGCCTCGTATGCGCTGTTCACATTCCCCAGAAGTTGCCACAGTCGCTGGTGTTTGTAAGATGACGACGGCTGCAGCCTCCCGTGCAGAAGTGCACAGGGTTCGGCGGAGTGGAAAACTGGAGTGCGATTCACGGGCAAAGAAACAGGGGATGGCAGGGTCACACAAACCTCCTCTGCAAAGTCGTCGCTGGAGAAATAGTATCTTGTCCAGGGAAGAGGGCAGGCCTGACCAGTCACCCCTCAAACCTCAAGTCATCAAAAGCTCTGCAGCCGAAGGAAATGCATTGTCCAACCCTGAAACCGTCAGCAGCTTTCAGGCAATAGGGTATGCCTCGGGCGGGGTACAGCAGGTAGGCCCTCCTGGGCTGCCTCAAACCCTCACTGCCGACTCGATGACAACTGAGGGTTTAAGACTTCAGCCGCATCCCAGCCTTCACACTACTTTGAGCAAAAGGTAACAAGGCCACTGGCACTGGTTCTGAGAGGGTGCGCAGCAAAGGATTCAGGCAGGCAGACATAAAGCTTGCAAAGGCATGCATGAGGCACACACTTCAGAACGAAGGCGGAGAATACTGGGCGACAAATGCCACGACGATCTGCCCCAACGGTGAAACACACTCTCAGGGGGAGCAGCGACAATTGCTCTAGGTGAAGGCTAACTTCTGCCTCTGCATTTTGACAGCGCAGCGACCTTTGTCAGACAAACACCAGGCCATGCGCTGGTATTCCCGTAGGCGGCGGTGTGAACATATATGCGGCTCACCTGTACGGCAACGTTGTGCTTTACGACAGCGCCAGGGGGAACCGGGATCATGCCTGTTTGCTGAAGCTCAGGTCTCCCCAGAGTCCCCCACACCATCCATCAGCGCAGCAGGCGCAGGCGACGCACTCCTCAGCAGCCGCAACGCCCTTCATCTCTTAGAGCGCTTCAGGGGACATGGCACCGAAGCAACTACGAAGAGCTGCGAATGGGAAGGATAATATGGCTATGAGCGAACGTGCGAGAAGTCGGAGGAACACACCTGGCGTGATATTGGTCTGCGAGATTCGCAAAAGCGCCAGTTGAATCTGCCGCTCCTGGCAGAGCGAGCCGCTCGGTTCTGCTTCATGAAAGAAGCTACCTTGACAGGCTGCTTCACGGGCACTGCAGGTCGTGTGTGAGGGCCCCGGTGAACCGCCTGGACTCAATCTCAGCCGGGAAAACATGCAACGTTCGCTCTAGACCTCAAGAAAGCGGCGGTCCATTCGCAGAACACCCGGTAGGAACTGAGCTCTGGCGACACACCCCGGAGACAGCCGCATGATACAGATGAATCTGCTCGCCCCGGAGACAACCGCAGCGCACAGGGGAAACAGGGCTTGCGCGTATGACAGGCCGAGCGCTGGGAACAGTAGTATCGCTTAACGCGGCGCGCACCGTGGAAAGCCTCTGGTTTCACTACGAGTTGCTCGGAAGGTTCTTTGCTCAGCAGCTGGCATTCCAAGGTGACAACCGGCGTGCACGGTTTGCTCGGACCCACTCGCGGGGCGCGGAAGCCGGGCAGCTTAGGTGTTCGCGGGGCTTTCGGCGGCTTGGGCGCTCCAGCGCTTGAATTCCGTCTGGTGATTGGGGGTAGCTTGCTGGACAATACGGAGCTTGGTGTCCGCGGCGGGGTACCGGGCCCGCCCCACCACTCCTTCCGCCGGACGGCCTGCACCTCAGAAGTCAGAAGGGGGTTGAGCCCGCGCAGGAGCGAGTATTAGCCAGTTGTGGATTACTTCGATACACGGCGCCCGAAACTAATTCAATATTCCGGAATCAAAACGGGCTGCAATGTGGATGACACGGACGTCACAAGAGCGCCGACGCGTACATTATTTCAGTGACTCGCTCCTGTAGAAGACACAATGTTTTCCAGGATTTTCTTCCGACATCAATGGAAGGAAAAGTACGCGCGCGCATCCGCAGAATGGAGGGCTCTTCTTGCGGAAACTAAATGTTTTTGCGACAGAGCCAAGCATGGGTGAAAGCCCCGGGCTCACAAACGGTTGTCGCGGAGGCCAGCGGGCGCGCACCCGAGGAGAGCCAGCGTCGTTGCCGCGCTCCACGTTGGGCGGTGATGGGTCGAGCGTTTGCGACCGAGTGGACAATAACGCATTTTCGTCTTCCCAACCACCCTCCGCATCGACATGGGTGAGAGCGGTGTAAGACTCTAAGGAGTACGGCTGTTTTTGTTCTCGCTTCCTCACAAGTAGTGGATCCGCATCCATCAGAAATATTCTCTAATTATATAATGCATGTGCAGGAGACTGATAAATGCAGACGCAGCTGCAGCACACTTTTCGTCCAGTGAAATCGCTTTCGCTTTTGGTGCCCATGTTCTGTTTGGTCGTCAACTAAGCATCTTGCTTCGGGTTCAACGAGCCTCTCGCCACAGCCCTTCCGTAAAGAAAAAATAGAGATTCTCCACCCATCAGGGCTCCACGAAACCAACCGCGTTCAGAGAAACTGACTTATTGGACAGCCATTGAGGACCACTTGACACAAGTTTTGAAGTATTTGCTCAGCAGTTGCATCAACTATCGGCGATAGTCGCAGTGCACCTGAGATACTGAAACACTGCAATTAAAACGCTGTGCGTGCTCCCCCGCCCGCAATTCACAGTTGCCCACTTGCAATCATACTTGTTGTTTTGATGTTTTCTGCCTTGCCAATTTTGCTCCTCTCTATTTCTTTCACTCCTGACGTGAGACACAGACAGAAGGAGAGGACTCTTGGACGTTCACGGTTCAGGTCTTTTCGAGCCTCGCTGTGACTGTCGTGTGTCACACACGACAGGCACACGCCCAGCTTATTGTGTCACAGTCACAGACGAGAGCCTTGATGTTACTCCTGTCCCCAGAGTTTCTCCGAGCGCGGCCGCTGCGCGGTCTGCGACACGCGAGGGTCGGCGTTACAGTTGGCTTTGAAATGTTACACTGACGAGAGCTTTGAGCCGATCGGGACAGTCCGATCGGTCGAAAACGATCCGGACCTCTCGATCGCCAAATTCTGCTCTGTTCGTTTCGTTCCGGCACAGCCCCGTACGTGCCACAACCCCCTCCCTGAATATCCCCCCCTCAAGAACTTTCGCCGCACCGGGGCTTCTTATCAAGGAAGATATCCAAAACCCTAGTAGTACATCTGCTGAAATTGCGGGACTGAGATTCTTACTCACAGAACAAAAAGAGAATCTCCTCAAATCCATGACTCCAATGGTACATGCCATTGACTCCATGGCCGCAATATCTGCTGTAACAAAGGATGGCAGATCCATGAGTGCTCGGGACAAACTACGTGAAGCTAATCGCAGAGATGTGCAGGCTGTTCGCCTACTGTTAGAAGAACTTGGCTTCTACAGTGAAGGAGACCACAGTAAAATCATCCTTAAATGGATTAGGGGTCACAATAATGACAAAGTCCATGACAGAGTGGACCGTACTGCTAAAAGAGCCTCATTCAGAGGGGGTTGCTCAGACATCTCCCGCTACGACCCTACCGAGAAACTGCCCTTCTCATTATTCTTTTTTGAGGTCCCTATTTTAGGCGATATCCGTAGTCACATTAGAAGAATTCAACGTCTATCACACTATCATAATTGGAGAACTCTACAATCTCAAGGGAAGTACTTGAGAATGCTTAACGAGAATAACACCGCCCCCACTAAAGATATTTCCAAAATAACACCTAAAGCTTTCACCGCTTCTAGAAGCAGAGAACTCCTGGGTCTCCAAGCCTCTCCAGCACGTTTATTTAAACTGGGGAAAATCGGGACTGAAAACTGCCCCTACTGCCAACAGAATACAAAATGCACCTTCGAACACATCCAACTTGAATGCTCAGGACATAATAATAGTTTGCATAGTCTTAGAACAACCCAAGATGGCGAACTAAGGAAAATCATTGCTGAAGAAATCTCAGAAAAGCCCAAACTACTAAACCCTGGAAAAGGTACCACATACATCAAAACAGAGCCATCGAAACTTTTTCCACTTGCTGACCTAAGACAGGAAATGAAGGAGGAATTATACTTACACGCTCTCCCGGAAGCTAGCATGTACCGACCATCAAGTTCAAAAAAGAATACCATTGCTGTGACCGCTAAACCTGAAGTGGACCATGTCACGGGGACAATTAAATATCCCGAACTCCAATATGTCCAAAAGAAAGAGTTTTGGAAACTTTTGGCCTGGCACCGCCTTTCCGACAAAGCAGTTCCATGCTCACTTGCGGAGTACTCGAATAGGGCACACGATATTCACGAAGCACTCAATGCATGTAAGTTTGAATCGGGGGATCCTAAAAACTGCTATGCAATCAGAAGAAGCCTCTTAGATATTTTGGTGGATGACAGGAATCTTGACAAAAACGGTTGTGAACTCTTCTCCAACCCACTAAATGCCCACCCTAGAATTCACTCGAGAAGATGCATACCCACCACAAGAATGAAAAGAGCCCTCAGGCCCTTCTGCCATCATGGGAAAATTGGCTTTGATGGTCTCGCTTGGGATGCCTACGTTGATCCGATAACAGGCATCGGCAGAATCGTTTATGGAAATCCCCCCTTTGATGGGAAAGAAAAGGGCAAATCTTCGGCGGTTATGACTACCTTGGAAATGGGACATAAAGCGGCCAACACCGTCCCCGGATTTTCAGGAACATGGATTCTTCCGTTGTCTCCCAAAAACCAAAAAAGATAGTTCGACAAAGGTTTTAAACTTGTTTTCAGATTCCCACATAACACTATTCCATTTATCCCACATGGCTATTGGACGGGTGATGACCCCTACGTTCTCCCAGGTGGTGGATGCTATAAGGATGACTTTTCGGATGTTGTTATCATAGCTATAGACAGTGCACCCAGTGATACTCAACCAGTCTTTGACTGGAGGCCTACACAGAAAAAGATTGCCAGATGGTTCCTCAACGTCCTTCCTAAGTCCAGAGTCACGAAGAAGAGGCTAGAATACACAGGAGTCAGCTCCGTGATATTTGGGATGAAGTTCTGAACGAAAGCGTCAAAGTACTTCCTTCTTCGCTTTGCCCATGGCCCACTCAAGACCCTCCTTATCATCAGAGTGATATTGAGCCTTATTATGGTGGCCACCACGACACGACAATCACCAACGCAAATTCCAAGCCCTTCATAAACACCGTTAAATGGCCCAAAGTTCTCACACTCATGGGATACCTCCCTCCTCTTTTTGGTACTGTCCTCAACACGATAGGTGTTCCCCGTGGCAAGATTAAACCTCTTCTTAAAAAACTATCAAGAATTTGTAGACAACACACCAAAAATAGGCGAGACGTGTTTCTGTTAAACACCACCACCACCTTAAACACTGACCCGCATACAGTTGACATCTCGAGCAGTGAAGCCATGACAGAAACAGAAGCTGTGCAACAATCAAACGACTTTCTTCAAACCCTCCTGCAATAATTCTCAAAAATTTGCAATAAAAGATGGTCCCGTGTCCCCAAGGGGAGGGGCCGTCCCCCCCCTCCCCTCCCCCGCCACCCCCCACTCCCCCGCCCACCCGACCCCCTTCCTCAACGTCTCCAAAAAACCCCTTAATTCTCCGACTTCTCTCCCCACCGCCCAGATTCAGCCACCCCTCCACTCACCGGGCCATGGCTGCTTCTCCATCTTCTAGAGTTTTTTGCCTAGCACTTAGCTTTTTCTCTAGATGTCACCCTGCTGAAAAGTGGGTTGAGCCCCTTTGTGGGCGCGCTATAGCAGAGGGAGTAGCCCCTGGTGTTTTCACTAGCCTGCTTTGCAGGGATACCGCACTCTCAGGACTTTGTCCCCTTTGCTAGCGTAAATGTTTTATTATTATTATTATTATTCCCCTCCCCCTTTGAGTATGTTATGGCTTTTGGGGAGGGGGGGCCATGGTGAAATGCGCATATGTTACGCGCGTGGCGTAAGGGGGGTAGGGGCATAATTATGATGTCTTCGCAATCTCATGTGGAGTGTGATATCGGGTCGGAGGATATATATATATAATGAATATATATATATATATATATGCGGGTCAGACAGGCACAGGCAGTGAAACTCTCGGAAGTCTAAGATAGATCATAAAACATAATTGAGGGTTTTGTGCTATCGGAGACGGACGGAGCAGAACGGCAAGTCACGGCAGTGACACATGCACTGCACTCCGAGGGGGGAAAGCAGGAGACAGACCCCCACCTTATGGTGGGGGGTGAAATCAGTCTCTCCATGACACCACCTCCTCCCGAAGGAGAGGAGTGCCACGGTACAATGTACACACTGTTATCCTAGGCCTGCCGGCCATCTACATCTGTAACCCTAAGGAGCCTTTTTCAGCTCAGCTAGTGTGGCATCTGCCTGCGCTGGCACAGATATAGTCGTCCATCCCACAGCTTCCGATCTAGGGTTTCTCAAATTGTCCCGGGATCACCCAACGCCCGTGCGGTGCCAAGGCCAAAAGTGGTGCAGCACCACCAGAGCAAGTGCGTCGATGAGGAGGGGGTGAGGAGGGCGAAGGTGAAAAATGCGGTGAAGGGATGTGGTTGAGCGCATGGGAAAAGGCTCGAAAGGGACGATGGTGAAGGGTGAAGTGTGCGTGACAGCACCACCAAACACCACCAGATGGTGACCAGGGAGCGCATAAGGTGAAGGTTAGGGAAGTGGAGGGATGAGGTCGAAAGAGTCAAAGCACTCGTTGTCGATGATGAACGCGATGGACTCGAGCTTGGTGTCTGGTGCGCAAACACCACCAGACACCACCAGACCATAGCCAATGGTAGAATGTTGCCGATGTACTCGAAAGGAGTTCAACGATGAACGAACAGCGGCCATACGCGCACGCTGAGGTCCAGTGGACATGGTCGATGACCACTGACTGCTGACTTCAAAATCTGCGAACCCAAAATTAGGGTTCCCAAGCGAAAAGCGAACTTCTCGCAAAATCAAGCAAATCAAACGATGAAAGAGTCAAATTGGGGTAGATTCTCGCGGGGAAAACGTCGGTGAAGTCAAAAACGTCGTGCGGTAAACCTTTTTCCCGCCAGGAGCGGTGCTGTTGGCCAGATAGTCGCGAGCGCGTTTGGGTTCTTGGTGTCAACGTAACTTTCCGTAAAATTAACTAAATCGAGCGATGTAAAAGTGAAATCGGGGTCAAATGTCACGAGGAAACCGCCGGTGAGGTCAAAATAGTCGTGCGGTAAACTATTTCTCCGGCAGTAGTAGAGGTGCTGCTGGCCAGAGAGTCGAAGTCGCGGTTGTTGCGTGCGATGTCGAAGGTCTAAAAGGTAAATTGGTGGGTAAACTGTGGGTAAGCGTTTCGGCAACTCAAATTGAGACAAAACTGCGCGATGGGTGTGCGCTAAGGTGGGTAGAAGGGATGGTGGGTGCCAAGGTAGGTTTGGTAGACCGTAGGGTGGGTGACCAGGTACGTTCGGTGAGACGGATCTTAAAAATACAACCAAGAATGCCACCACAGAAGTGGTCCAGGCCCATAATCTCACGTGGAGTGTGATATCGGGTCGGAGGATATATATATATATAATGAATATATATATGTATGTATGTATATATATGCGGGTCAGACAGGCAGGCAGTGAAACTCTCGGAAGTCTAAGATAGATCATAAAACATAATTGCGGGTTTTGTGCTATCGGAGACGGACGGAGCAGAACGGCAAGTCACGGCAATGACACATGCACTGCACTCCGAGGGGGGAAAGCAGGAGACAGACCCCCACCTTATGGTGGGGGGTGAAATCAGTCTCTCCATGACAATCCGCGCACCCCTATGGCCTCATTGAGGCTGCGTATGTTACTTGTCTGTGGCATCGGGTCACGACGAAGCGCTCCTCGTTGAGATCTGCTCGGGCCATTCTGACCAGGTTTATGATTGGTTATCAAGCAACGTGACATCAGGGCACCGAGGCCGCCTAGTAGGATGGCACAGCTTACTCCTCTCCCCTCCAATTAGATCACGTTAAGTTACTCGGGGCTTCCTCACTGCTGAAATTTGTATAGGCAGCCCTGACCGGGAGTCCCGGTGCAGGCCCCTATCTATGACAGATTCCTAGGTAGCCAACACTGGACTGATGACTGACCCGTAGGTTCGTGTTGTGACACACCGAGGTGTCACAAGTAGCTAGGTCCGAGACCGTTCCGACTTACAGCGATTTCGTGACCTAATCAAAGGTGCAATTTCGATGACGACGATGACGACTCGAAAATTACGCCAGACACTGTGTATAAAAATATTTTCGATTTGGCGGTACAATTACACGTACACAGTCATCGGGCGCAGATAAATCGGTGTTGGGAAGCTCGAGACAGTTTGAATCGGTTGCTGGAAGTGACGCCCCGATTGTCATTCCTATAGTTAGGGTGTATGACTGTCACCGGTCCCGGAACCCTAAACCCCGAACATATAACGGGAAGACTTCTCGCCTTATATCTATTCTGATTATCACAAACAACGAATATACTGTCAAGCTGGTATATTCAACAGGTTTGGACCCACGCACTCTTAATTTCACATTGCGACACTGGTCGTGATTGGCTAAACGCCGACGCTTGAGATGGGGTGAGGGACCCGCGTTAGCGAGGTTTTCGGTATGGGTGGTATGGCTCAGTTACGGATGCGCGGTTGATTGGACGTGAGTGGGGCGCGCGGTTTATTGGCATTTATTTTCGGTGCAGTATCGTTGGGCTGTATTTTGTTGTTTCTGGTCTCCGGTACACCGTCCGACATTGATCACATCCTTTCGTTCCACACGACCTCGTATCATTTGTTGTTTCACCATCACTCCTCGACGACCCGCCCAAACTCGCAAGCCGTCGCCCACACCGTCCGCCTCGCCTCGCATTATTTACCTCACCCGCCCTCTCTCTATAGTCACTTCATCATGACAGCTTTTACTAGATCTCACACCGCGGCCGCGCGCCGCTCTGTGCTACAATTTTCGACGATGCCGCAGCCAGACATGCGACTACACCAGCCACCCCTACAGTTGCGGCTGCGCCAGCTGCTGAATCGGCAGGGGCGAAGTTCCCCGACGAGGTACGAGGGCGGGGGGCGAACATTGTTCCGGGGGAGGCCCCAATTCCGGACACCGTCTTGGTAGGCGGGGGGTCAACCCCTAGGCGTTAAAGCGTGTTGCTAGGGAGGGGGTCTAACTTGGGCCTGGCCAGAATTTTTCAAAATTGTATTCAAAATATAGGTCAGAATTTTGGCCCCAAAAAAATCAAAAAAAATATAGGTGCTTCGGAGGGAAATTTTAAGACGATATCGCATTTGCGGTCATTTTCCCCTTAACACTAGGTAACTTTTGAAAAATATAGGCGCGTTGTAAATTGAAAATACCCCGCCAAACTGCGATTTGTAATCGGCGATCTGTGACTTGTGTAGAATGTTCAAATCTCCAAACCTCCATCTCCGCCTCTCCGAACCTCCATCTCCATCCAAACCTTCACACCCGGAAGAACAAAGATGACGACATCAGGAATCAGGATATTCAGGATGCTCGTGGCCGATTATTATTCTACTGGTGGCGGATCAGACTCGGAGTCGGACTCAGAGCCAACTCCAACTCTCCGCCCAGTCCATTCGGATTTGCATTCATCCTCGTCGGTTGACATGCTACACGTGACCGTGCGCCTACGAGGCTTGAGCTTGCGTACGAGCGCACCCGCTTACAACCCCTTACCAACGCGTTCAACAAGTTCAAGCGTAAGCGTGGTTCTCAGGCTGCCAGCGGAAATGTTGAGGCCCAGCTTTGGTTGCGCATGAACGAGATGGAGTTGTAAGGGGGAAACCGCCTAGTTGAACAAAACGTGCAGGAGCGGGTATTCGTTTGACGAAAGAACCGAAGATCAAGCCTGTTCAACGATTGAAGGTAGTTCCCCAACCACCGTTTGCGCCTCCGCACACCGCAAACGATTTCGGCGAAATCGTTGGGAGTGTTTGGGACCCGCATGCTCATTTTAGAACCAAAAAAATTAGGGAAAATATAGGTGCTTCATGGAAAAATATCAATATATATGTATATATAGGTGAATTTAGGGGAAAATTGGGCCAGAAGCAAGGTCTAACCCCCCTAGGATTTCCGAAAAACACACACTTAAGAAGGGAAATCTTAGGGGGGGCAAACTGCTAGGGGGGTGGGTTAGCCCCCCTAGACGTTAAGATGTGCTGCTAGGGGGGGCAAAATCCTTGTCCGGAATTGGGGCCCTCCCCCAAAGCAATGCCCCCCGACGTCGGCAAGGAATCCTTCGACGAGCGTGCCGCCAAGCTCGTCATCAAGAAGGGACGGAATCGGGCATCGCTCCGTTTTCGCCCGTCTGGTTCTGGCATTACGGGACATTTTCGTCACTGAGGAGGCCGCATTTTCTTCTTTGTTCGACCTGGAGGATGCCACCTTGCCTGTTCGCTCTGAAGCGAACAGGTTGCTGTTTTCGACGCTCGAGTACATTGTCGCACCGGTGTCGCCCGCGGCAAACTGGATGGAGTCTTCGGCGGAGGCGCACCCGTTTGATGGGAAACGGGTGCTGCTGGAGATTGCCAGTAATATAACATTTACGTTGAGAATAATGCCAATGTCATAAGTCCGCCGTAATCGTGCAAGCAGGCAACTGAAGAACAGAGGGAGCTGGAATCATCTGCTGAATATATCAGCTGGACTGTATATTCGGTGTGACTGGTAATCAGAATAGATAATCGGGGAGAATACTCAGTCTCTTCCCGTTATATGTTCGGGGTCTAGGGTTCCGGGACCGGTGACAGTCATACACCCTAACTATAGGAATGACAGTCGGGGTGTCACTTCCAGCACACCACCTAGGGTGGTGACTGGCAAACTAGGTGGCCACGGAACTGAAACAAACACCTACTCAGCTTCGGTGGAAATAAGCATCCTACAGGAGAACCTGTCCTTTCTGGCAGGGTAACTCCCGAAACTAGCAGTCAGTGAGGCATACTGCAGAATACAGATACAGTTAAAACCCTAACTTAAGCCCATCTTGGGGCAACCTGAACCAACAGCAACACAATCTGGAGGCAGGCTAATCTCAATCTCGCCAACTCTAGCCACGTCGAGAGTGCCCGGGAGAGCCGGTGCCACTGTTACAGCGCCCAGGAGAGCTGGTACCACTGTCTGACAAATCATGCGTAGAGCAAAATGAGATAACTGAGGATGTGCCGATGTCGTTGTAGCCAGTTGCACCGGGTGCAACCAGTCTGGTCCGGTGCTGAATTGAAGAAGAAGGTTCATCCCCGGTTCCCCCGCCCCAGGCGGGTGGCACGTAGACCGGCGATGGCGGAGCACCACCCGGCGAGGGCGGCTCGGTAACAATCGGAGCTGCCTCGGGTGGCTGCGAGGGTCCCGGGTGCCACGTCCACCCGGACCGGTATAACACGTTTGGGTACCAGCCCTCCGGGCGCCAGTAGAGCGCCGGCGGGATGGCCGTGGGCGTCAGCACACCAGCACCACCGACCTCGTCGCCGGTGCGCCTTGCTGCTGACGATGCTTGCGCGGAGCGGTCTCGCGAAGGCACGGCGGTCGCACAAACAACAAACATCAAGCAGACTGCGAGAGATGTGAGGGCGGAGAATCCAAAACCCATCGGTGGTCTATTAGGGGTTTATGGTTTGCATGACATTTAGGGTTTAAGGGTTTCACGGCTTAGGGTTTTAGGGTTTGATGCGTTTTAGTTTTTAGGGTTCCACGATGTAGGGTTTTAGGGTTCCCATGTTTAGGGTTTTTTGGATTTTCGTGTTTAGGGTTTTAGGATTTTGGGCCTTCCGAATATCCGAATTTAAAAAACAAACGAGTCAGTGAGAAATAGTTACGGACCGTATTTATGGTTACATGCGATGTCCTGATTGATAAACCCTAATAATTCTCCCCGTCGTCTGATTTTGTCTGATAGTTAAGACGCGTCGTCTGATTTTGTCTGATAATTAAGGCTCGTCATCTGAAACATCTGAAACCATCTGAAACATTTGAAACCATCTGAAAAAAACCTGATCTGTCACGGGGAAGCCGATTTCCCCCCCACTGTATGGGGGGCTGCTTCTCCTTGTTTCACCCCTCGCCCCGAGTGCCTGTCATTTTATCATCTGCCACCGCTCCGACCGTTCCGCACCGCACTCGATAAAACACCTAAGTATTTTATCTTATGCAGTTTTTAGACCGACCGGATCACCACCTGTGTTTCCTGTGTTTCAGCGATATATATCCCTTATAAATATATATATCACTCCTTTCATCAGGTTATGGGCCAGACCACTTCTGTGGTGGTTCGTTTGTCGTTTCTTTGACTCGCTTCGGCCTTCCGCCGATTCTAGTACCGTCAACTTTCCGTCACTATCGCAGCTTGATCTGCACCGTAAAAAGCGGCAAATCCCTTTCCGTCTCCGTTCTCTTTGCCGCTTCCGTCATTCGTGGTTCACCTACCGACTGTGACTGGTATTCCACGCACCGTTTCCGTCAGCTATTGTACATCCTGGATTAATTTCTGCCGAATATGTCACAACAGCGCCAAAAGCGGCAAATCCCTTTCCGTCTCCGTTATTTTTGCCGCTTCCGTCTTTCGTGGCTTGCCTACCGACTGTGACTGGTATCCCGCGCACCGTCTCCGTCAGCTTTCGTGCATTCTGCTGGTGCACTCCGTCATTTTTTTAAAGCGTCCTTCTACACTCTGGCCAGCAGCGCCTCTGCTGCCGGGGAACCGCTTTACCGTACGGCATTTTTGACGTCACCACCGTATTCCTCGTCAAAAACTGCCCCAAATTGACCTTTCAATCGTTTGATTCGCTTAATTCTACGCGAAGATACCTTTTCGCGCGCTTGGGAACCCTATATTGGGGTTCGCAGAATTCTGCAGACTGCTGCAGAGTTCTGCAGCTGTCATGTCCACAAAACGTCAGCGTGCACGTATGGCCGCTGTTCGTTCAGCGTTGCTCTCTCTCCGAGTGCATCGACATCCTTTTACCGCTGGCTATGTTCTGGTGGTGGCTGGTGGTGCTTGCGCACCAGGCACCAATCACAACGACAACATCCTGGACGACAACGACGAGACCAATGACTTCCACGACTTCGTCTCGCCACTTCCCTCACCTTCGCCTTATGCCCCCAGTGGTCGCCATCTGGTGGTGTCTGGTGGTGCTATCACGACCGCTTCCCCCCTCTCCATCATCCCTTTCGAGTTCCTCCCCATGACCTCGATCGCGTTCCCTCACCGCATTTTTCACCTTCCACCTCCCTATCCCCTCTTCAGCGACGCATTCGCTCTGGTGGTGCCAGGCCGCTTTTGGCTTTGGCACCGCGTGGGCATTGGTTGATTCGTCGTTTTCGTGGCGCTCGAGGACTTCTGCAATCGAGAACTCCGCCGCCGCCATTCCACACTCACGTCGCGGCTTGTAGATGCCTGACCTTAGGTACTAGGATTTTAGGCAGCACCCCATGCACGGATGTGCTTCTAGTTGGGTTAAGAAAGGCCCCTTAGGCCTAAACATTCTAGTAACATTGGGTTAGGATTTAGGGTTTGCCTGCTTCGGGATGACCACTCACACCTTCGGGGTGAGGTGGTGTCACGGGGAAGCCGATTTCCCCCCCACTGTATGGGGGCCTGCTTCTCCTTGTTTCACCCCTCGCCCTGAGTGCCTGTCATTTTGTCATCTGCCACCGCTCCGACCGTTCCGCACCGCACTCGATAAAACACCTAAGTATTTTATCTTATGCAGTTTTTAGACCGACCGGATCACCACCTGTGTTTCCTGTGTTTCAGCGATATATATCCCTTATATATATCACTCCTTTCATCAATCTGATCTGAATCTGAAACCTGAATTCCGATCTGAATATCTGATCGTCTGATTCCCATCTGATTGCCAACCTTGCGTAGGCATCATATGCAAGTCCATCGAAACCGATCATGCCGTTTGCACAAAAGGGCCGAAGGGCGGCTTTCATCTGGTCTGAAGGAATACATCTTCTCGAATGGATCCTAGGGTGTGAGTTCAACGGGTTACAAAACAGTTCACATCCATTCTCGTTAAGTCCACGGTCGTCAATGATGATGTCAAGAAGGCTTCTTCTAATAGCGTAGCAGTTTTTGGGGTCACCCGATTCATCTCTGCACGCTTTTAATTAAGTGTTGTATGGATGTCGTGTGCGCGTGTGGCATATCGTGAGAGCGGTGACGGAAATTCTTTCTTTGAGAGATAGTGCCACGACAGGAGTTTCCAAAACTCGTGTTTCCTAGCATATTGGAGTTCAGGGCACACATTATTGCCGCTCTGAGTGTTTACATCCGGAAGTGTTTGTCACAGCGATGGTCCCCTTCTTGGAAGCGGATGGGCGGTACATTCCTGATTCAGGCAATGCTTGGAGGTAAAGCTCCCGCTTCATCTCGTCGCGGAGGTCAGCAAGTGGAAAAAGAGTTTCGGAGCAAATGTCAATGAAGGAGGAGTCCTTCTCTGGATTCAGCAGCTTTGGTTCCCCTGTAAGCTCAACCGCCACGTGTTTTCTGAGTTCATCATCTTGTTCTCCTCTAAGATAAACAAGCGAGTTACCCGGGCCCGGGCATTCCAGTTGAATGTGAGAGATTGCCAGAATGCTTCTGGATTCCGGCGGACCCGCACCGCAGACCTTCTGGCCATCAAGATCACCAAGCACAACCCGTCGCGGACTATCGCCGCCTTCAACGCCGCTCTTCGGTCAGCTCGGCACCCTCGACGACATGGAGGTGAAGTCCCTGTTCATCAAGTCCCTCGACCCGATTTTCTTTGCGCCGGTTGTCAACTGGCTTCTGCTACACGACCAACGTGCGGCAGAGTCCCTGGCTACCATTCAGCAATGGGCTCGTGAGTGCTACGCTCAACACGGGAACGACTCGCACGTCCCACCTGAGACTGCGCAGAAGTACTCTGCCCTCGCTCTGATTGGACGGCAAGACGAGAGCGACTTCAAGGCCATCTTCTACGAGCTCCGTGACCAGCTGTATGGCATGAAGAAGGATATCAAGTCCCTCAACAACCGTATCGACGACACGAAGGGTTTCACGACCCGCGCCGCCACAAGAAGAACGCCATCGGTCGGGGTGGGCATGGTGACGGTAACCGTTTCGGTGCGACGCCACTCCCCGAGCACGGTAACTTCCCGCAGAACTTCCCGCGCGCATGGACGTGGCGGGACTTCGAAGAAGGTGACTTTCCACAAGCCTACCGGTACGTTCGTTCCCTTGTGCGCGAATCCCACATGCTCGGCTATGGCGGAGAAGCACTGGCACCGCGACTGCCCGAACGGCGGGCTACGTGGACATGTCACTGGCGCGCACGCGGCTTCAGCATCACGGACAGCGAACACGACGTCTTCGCCACGTTGCTCCAAAACGCCATGGAGAGCAACGACGCCGCTCGCATCGACGCCGTCTGCTACATTGCGGATGGCAAACCGGAGCTCTACGACACCGTCTCCGCCTTCTCCTTCGCTGCCACGCACCGAGGAGCGGGTTCCCGACGCCATCGACGAGTATCTGGAGTGCTGCCAGCCCGTTGACACCCGCTTCGGGGTATGCGCGGTTGGTGGTGCGGTCAACACCAACGGCTTCAAGGTCCACGACAAGGTCCATGCCGACGCTCTGGTTGTGCCGCCGCCGCCAGCCCCACCTACCGCTCCGCAGTCGGTGGTGTTCGACGAGGGGATGTGCCCTGTCAGCGCGCTGCACGCCCACGAGCCGGGCATGTCCTTCATGGAGAAGCTGGACCTGACTGGCCCTGAGCCGGCCCTCGCGATGCATTGCATGGGGCCGGTTGCACCCGTGGACTCCATTTCAGTGACGGGGGAGGACTCCGAGGATGACGACGAGGGTCTTCCGCCACCGCGGCAGACTTTGGGATGCGGCATACCGCCGTTGGGTTTTGGGTACTCCGCCCTGACATCTCTCGCGGTTTGCATGTTTTTCTTTGTGTGTGCCGCGGCTGTGCCGTCGGCCGCTTCAGCCTTCGGTGGTGTCAGCATGGGCGCCGACCGGTCTGTGGTGTCGTTCATGGGCACCCAGAGATGTTTCTGGCAACGACGACAGCCTTCCGCACATCTTCAATCGACAATCGAGGTTTGGGTTCTACCCAAAATTACCCCACATATGATTTATCCCCGCGGCACCGGAGCACACCGACGACGAGGTCGGTGGTGCTGGTGTGCTATCACCCGCGGCGATCCCGCCGTTCCAGTATTGGCAGCCGGCGGGGTGGTACCACAACTTGCATGGGCGGCGCCCTGGCTGGATTTGGCACCCGGGCCCCTCGCAGACACCTGTGGCTGCTCCGACCCTTCCGATGCCGCCCTCGACGGGTGGTGCTCCACCATCGCCGACGCACAGTGAACCGCCCTCACCGGGTTATACCCCACCCGCCTCGGACGAGGGGGGCGAGGGTGGGCCATCTTCAATCGAGCGCAGGATCCGACTGGTTGCACACGGCGCAGTTGACTACAGCAACATCGTCACTTTCTCATTTTGCTCCACGCATGATTCATCGGACAGTGCAGACACAACATAGATATATATACTATATATATATATACCACACACACACTCAGGTAGCTGAAGGCATCTTTTGTGTTGTGTTTTGTTCTTTAGATGGCAGAAGAGGAAGAACCAGAAATCCCAGCCATCAATCCAGATCCAGCAACATGGTTCTTTGACATCTTAGGCTCCTATGATTCATACAGTCGGTTCAAGGTTCCCAAGTGGATCGCTGGTTATGACAATACTCAGACCAGATTCGACCAGATAGGGTACTTCGACAATATCAGTCGCATGAGGCCCGATATGAGCAGATATAGGGAAAGAAAAAGAAAAAAAGAAAAAAAAGAAAAAATGTGACTCTTCCTACTGGAAGCGTGATATTTGAAGGTGCACAGCTGTTACGCCTGCCCCTAGTCACGTGCACGATCAAGGCGGCTTCTTGCTGTTTTTTAGAGCCTTCTCCTTTTCCGACCTGCTGTGTGAAATCAACATCTTGGCAGCCCATTCCACCGCGATGCTACTGATTTTCTTGAGGAGGGCCTCCGCCTCCTTCTTGTTGAAGCCGAGGTGTTGCGTGAGAGCCCTTGCGTTGTGTTCATATACCGACCCCGTGGTTCCGAAAACCATCGGGTGAAAGAACACTTTATAGCCTTTGGATCTGAGTAGCTCCATAAGGGGCTCATACTTGTTGAGTTTATCGTGAAGGGACACATACCAGCGCGTGTCCCACGTGAAGGCCACCTCTATGAGGTGGATTTCTCCCACATCCTCCCTGTGGGTGTTTTCCGGCCTGCCTGGGGGGGCGTCCCTGACGTCCTCTGCACCCTTGATCATGACAATATCCACAAAGTGTGGTATGTCGTCTGGGGGGTCCTTCGCCCCCGGGTGGTCCCTTCCGTCCCTACGGCACTGACCCCTTTTGAGTACGAAGTCCGGTATCGGGCGGGTACATCTGTTAGTCCCGTCGAGCCCAGCGTGGTGCGCGATCCAGATCGGACTGGCGCCCGTTCGACCCTTCCTGATCGCTTCGTAAAGGGTCCTTGCCACTTCGTTGTGCCTGGCTGTGGCCATGTTCATGCTGGTCTCGTCTTTGCATCCAGCCAGCCTGTGTGCCGGAGTGTCCCTCCTCCCGCAGAGGGCGCAGTCCGGGACCGGATATTTGTTCGGCCATATGAGGTGCTTTCTGGCAGTCGTCATGAGGACCCCAAACCGGCATCTTAGAATCAGGGACCTGAGCGTCGGTGGAGTAACCTTCCAGAAGTGATTGGATATTCCTGGTATCGACTTGTCCTGGAGAATTTCCCGCGGGGGCTCCTCCAATCTTCTTCCCATGTGTGTCTCGACTGCGGCAGCGTCTGCGTGGCTTGTGGCGGCCCTGTCTCCGTTTCCCCGGTGCATGGCCTCCCGGTCCCTGTTTCTCTTTCTTCTTCTCTCTGGGGCCGCCTCCTGGTAGGCGTCTATCGCTTGTTGTGGAACGTCCGTCAGGTTCTGGAGTTCCGACTCTCCCAGGTCCATCTCCATCACCGAGCGGCACAGACCGTCAATTGGGTCCTCACATTCTGCCTCCTCTATCGCTTGCATCATCTCTCTGTCTGGCGAGTTCATGGCCCCCCTCTCGTCCATGTCCAGAGGCGGCCCCCGCGTCTCATCGAATTCCCAGAGTAGGTCCCACTCGTCCTGAGTGGTCACTTGATCCCGCGGGTGTACCTGTTCCTGGTCGCCCGGCTCCCGTCGCGCCGGCGGGTCGCCCTGGCTCCAGGGAGCGTGCTGGAGTTCCTCCAGGAGCATCGGCTCCTGGAGATTCTCCCCTGGTGTCCCCATTTCCACGTTCTGTCGGCCCCGGTCGGGGCCTTGGGCTGGCCCTGGGGCGCCGGTCGTGGGGTTCTCTGTCATAGAGCCCTCTACTGAGAGAGCTCCCTCCCGATTTCCCCTGCCGGGTGTTCCCCATTCTTCCCACGGGCTGCTCGGGGGCTGTAGCCATTTTCTCACTGACCTGTGCTGTGTCGCTTTTAGTGCAATTCTTTCTGCCACATACCTTTCCACCGCCCCCTCCCCTTGCAGGGGCCTCATCGATTCACCATCTCGGGCATTGGCCACGAGCGTGTACATGGTCCTGTTGTCCCATGGGTCAATTTGGGTGGTGCCCTCCTGGTTTTCTGCTGCCTGTTTGGCCGCCTCATCTGCCTTGTCGTTGCCCTTCACCCCCGTGTGGCTTTTGACCTTCCTGAGTGAGACCTTCGTTCCCTGGCTGTTATGCTGTTCGACCAGGGAGAGTATATCCTCAAGCAAATCCCTGTGTCTATGGCACTCCATCGTGTGGGGTCTGGACAACATGTTGAGTATTTGGTACATACTGCAGAGGCTGTCCGTGCAGATTGCTATCTCGCCCGGTGTTGTGCGTTCTCTGGCCCTGAGTGCCGCGTGGATCGCCAGGAGTTCCGCCCTGTTGATGGTGAGGTGTCCACCCGTCGACCACGTGCCCCTCCAGGTTCTGGGGTTTTCATCCCCTCTGGGGTCCCAGTAGGCCGCCCCCACTCTATGTAACCCCCCTTCTTCCTCTGGGTCCAGTCGCGATCCATCCGTATAGAGGAACGAGGTTGCATCCCAGGCTTTGTTGATTTTCTCTAGGGTTCTGGAACGTCCGGTTTTGTGCTTAATGGGACACGTGGGGAACCTCTCCCTTACTTCCGTGTGTCCCCTGTCCCTGTCTTGTCTGCTGAAGAGCATGGGAGTGCGCTCCATTGCCTTTAGCCATCTGGCCCTCGAGTCCTCTTTGATCTTGTCCAAAGGCCATGCCGTGTTCGCCGCATGGTACTCCGTGATCGTGACCTCGGCGAGTCCTCCTGTCGCGCCATGTTTGTCTCATGGCCCTCGCCGCCTCCGGGGTGCGGTCTTCCTTGGGGACCTCACCCCCTTCGTTCCCCCATCCCTGTCTGCGCGACATGCTCGGTATTTCCCATTTTCTCATCGGGTGAGGGTCAAAGATCATGTCGTATTGACTAGCGTTCTCCATCGCATTTTTAACCGCCGCCATGTCTGACACTGCATCCGAGGTGTGGACCCTCGGGTTGGCCGGCCTGAGGTTCCGAATCGTGTGGTACTTACGGACCGTGCAGTACGTGCTGCGCTGCAGGGCCTTCCCGACTAGTTCCGCTGCCCCTTCTGGGTCCGGGCAGAATTTTTGCCATCCCTCTGCGTTGGCAACAACTAGGATCCTAACTCCCCAGTTGCTGTAGTCCTTCTTCGTGACGCCTGATACTGTGGTGCCTCCCCAGTGGTCTGGGGGAAGGAACGTAAAGCTTTTTCTTGGGATCACCCCAAATTCATGTATCCTAGTATCTCCATACCTCCTGCAGTATGCCTTGGCTGGCGTTCTCGTCCAGGCCGGGTAAATTCCTACCCCCAGTACCGGGGTTTTCGCCATGGTGGACATCAGGGCCTCCTGAAGCGCTTTGTCCAGGTCTGCCGCTGTGTACTCCGGATTGAACTCGAAGGCGCCCAGCTCTCCCCATTGGGTGTCCCATGCAGACCCTTTGGATCCGAAAATCTTGTCCCTGTCGAACTTGGAGCAGTATGTCGCCGTGTGGCTGTGTACGTTGAGCGGCGACGCGAATATCTCCGCCTGGATCCCGAAGGCCTCCTGGAGCGCTTGCATAATTTCTGGAGGGAGCGTCCAGTGATTTTGCAGTGCAGTTTTCTTGACTTCCTCCTCCTCCTCGCAGGAATATCTTTTGAGCAGGAGGACCACTTCTGTGGCGAATCCGTGGACTGTGCCCAGCTGTGGCTCCCGCTCCTCGAAGGACCGCCGTCGCTCTTCCCCCGCCCTTGTATGGGTCTGATCTGCGCTGTTCGTGCCCGCCGCGGCCACATATCTGTCGTAGAGCCTATCGAGTACCTCCTCTTTGAGGGCGCCTACCATCTTGCCCCGCTCGTCGTGCGCGAACACGTGGTGCCTGCCTGTCTCTGTCGTGAGCGTGCACTTGCCCGAGGGTGCTGCGTCCCAGTCTGGGTTAAAGGGTTCAGTGTCTATGTTGAGCTTGGTGACCCCCGGCCAGTAGTGGGCATGCCTCGTGGGAGTTCCTGACAGCTGTTCTCTTTCTGCGGGTCTCCGAGCCTGCTGTGCTTCCCGCTCCTTGTTGTGGAACGTGTCGGTCTCTCGTTCGGCCCGGCTCGGGTTCATTCCCGCAATTCCTCCTGTCAGCAGTGTGTCCTCCTCGACCCATGCCTCCCCTTGTGGGCGAATTGGCCCGAGCAGGTATTCCCTGCTTCCCCAGTGCGTCCTAACCGCTAGGATTGTGGTGCTCTCGGACGCCTCAACGGCCTGGGGTTCCTCCTCCGTCTCTTCGAGCACTTCCGGATCATTGGCAACCGTCGGGCCAGCGCCTACCGAGAGCTCCATGGTGTCGATCCTCCACCACTTGTTCCTGCTCCGGCAGTCATTAACAGGGGGGTGCGTTGCCCATGCGACCCGTTCACTGCTTACGAGGTGCGTGGTCATCAGCCTAACCGCGTCTCTCGGGAATCCGATTTTGGCCGCATGCTGGAACAACTCCCCCGTCCTGACATCTCCTTCGGACAATTGAGCGAGGACCCATGTCCTCAGCATCATGATCTGCGCCGCGGTCCCTTTCCATTTCGTGCCTCTGCCGTCTTCCAGGCTAACCCTTGTGACCCGGTGGGGGCTTGTTTCCCTCTGGGGCGTCTGCGCAGGCGGGTTCGGCCTGGGTCTGATCTCCTCGCTCTCCACCGTGGCCTGGGGGCTTTGTATGATCTGCCTGGTCCTTTTCTCACCGACCTTCGGGAGCTCCCGGGCGTGCCTGGGGGTTTCTGGCACCATGTTTGCCTGGGTCTGCCTGGTCGGGCTCCTCCCGACTTGCATTGGCCCCGCGCCGGCCTCTTCCTGGATTTCGTCATCCACCTCCTCGAAGGAGATTGGGTCATGAGTCTCTCCCTCCCCGTGGAACACGTGGTGGCGCTCCCGTTGTTCCAATTCTCCTATGCGCGCCATGATTGGGCCTCTCATGGCTTCCCTGTATCCCTTGGAGGTCGTAGCTTCTCCGCCCACCGGGGGCCCATGCAGCCCGATCCAGGACTCCCACTTCTCTCCTGTGGTGGACCTATTCCATTCCTGCCACTTGTCAATCATGTAGCACACCCAGACGCCGCATTGGTATCCGTCCCGTTGGTGTGCGACCCCCATGTTGGAGACCGTTACGTTGACCGGCGGCCATCCCGGCGGTCCTGCCCACTGTCTCAGCGCCGTCAATAGGCGCGTGTCTTCCCCCCCCATTGGGTCATAGAGGTAGATTGAAACACTGGTGTCCTCATTTTTTCCGAATAGGAGCACATTCCAGTGGCTGCCGTCGCAAGTCAGGACAAAGGAAAATCCCTCGTCCCGGACCGTTTCCATCGTGTTGCGCATCTGCGCCTCGTATTGTTCCGACTGCTCGAACTCGGTTCCGTTGAGGGCATCCGCGAGTTTCGTCTGGTGCATCGACACTGTGGCCAAGCCCGTCGTGCAGAGGCTGTGGGTTTCCACTTGTATGGAGCTAAGCCACGCCTCCCTGCCTCTGGTGTCCGAGAAGACCCCTTCCGTCCTGTGCCTGGGGGTGCCCTCCCCCCGGGGCGCATTTCCTCTTCTTCCTCCCCCCTTCAGGAGGCTGTCCGCATGGGACCCCTCAGAGCGGTTTCTCCTCATCGCCCTCCTGCTGTCCATCGCCTCCTTCTCGGTGAGTCTTGCTCCAGCTCTGGCTGCGTGTCGCAGGTCTGAGAGGGATTTTTCCGCCTTGGGTCTCACGCCTACGGAGTCCATTATCATGACTCTACCCCCCGGGTCCTCAAGCAGGGTGGGTCTGACTCCAATATCGTGGCATTTAAAGGCGTCTTCGTGGTCTTCTTCGTCCTTGGCGCAATAACCTGTCGCCATTTGTTTTAAGGCGTTTTTGGCTTGCATGGAGGTCGTGGGGGGTCCTCTTCTTCCTGCGTGCCACAGCGATCGCGGGCCCCATTTGGATTGAGTGGGGTGGAAGCCCTCTTCCCAAGTGGTTAGTTCTTCCCCTTCGGTCGCCTGGGGTTCTGCCAACCTTTGGAACCCTAGAGCGTTGTGTGTCTCTTTGGACGGCATAAACTGGGGTTTGAGGGTGAGGTTCTTCGGGTTGTCCCAGAATCGCGCGTCGTTGGGCTTGTCAGCAAGCGCTTCGCATATATATGGGTACAGCATGAGCATGAAGGTTCGCATGCGCCCTTGAAACCTGGCGGGGACTTTTGTTTTTGCTTCTCTGAGGCTGCACGCACGGGTGCCCCCCTTCGCCACATAAAACCCCTCCTCCACGAAAGGGAGCAGAGGCAGCAGCGTGGTCAGACTAAGCGGGATTTCTTCCTGGTCATTGACTGAGTAGATCTTCACGCTCTCCTCACCCGTGTCCCGGTCAACGACCGTTCTGTGTCTGCCTTCGAGCGCACTCGGGAAGGGCTTCCGAACCGCGTTCGCAAGTTTGGAGATAACCCCGTGCTGGGTGTTAATCAGGTCCGCCAGTATCGGTCCAGATCCTGTGAGCAAGACTTGGTGCTCACGTAGCACCGCAAGTTGCCGGGCTGTGCAGCACCTGTCGAGTTCCCCAGTTCTGACCGTACCGTCCACCTGTCCCTGTCTGCGGTTGTAATGATACCTGACCAGCCCCCTCGTGGTGGCACTAAGTTGAGAGGTCTGCTTGACATGAAAGGCCTCACTTTCCCTGAACACCTCTCTTGGCCTTTCTCGAAGGTCTTCCCTGGTGGCGGTGGCCATCTGCAGGGCGCTCGCCACACTTTGTGCGTACGTGGCCAGCAATGGTGTGTGTCCAAGCCCGTAGGAGGTTTTCGGGAGTGCCGTGTAGCAGTTAGCGGTGCCTCTTGGCAGTCCATTAAGGAGCTTGTATGCCCCGCCGATAATCGCGTCTAGGTCCTCGATTTCCTTGGTAGAAAAAATCCCTAAGGGAAGGGCATATCTAAGCTGTCCTATAATTGCCGAGCGAAGGACCTCCTCCTGCTGCCCGCTCGTCAAAGGGGAGTGGAGGAGCGCCTGTATCCTTTCCCTTGCCTGTAGAAAGGAGGCTTGCTTTTGGACTGTCCAGTCTCCCGAGAGGGCGACTTGTATCCCAAGGTACTTGTATGGGTCATCCGGGTGGAGGTACGGGAATCCATGCTTGCCTACCCTGGGGGTGTGCATGGTGACATCCTCGTATGTCTCCTCAGGGATCGGAGACCCTTTTTCGTCCGTTCCCGTAATTCCGCATTTGGCCTTGTTGATTCGAAGTCCACTCCAGTTGGAGTAGAGCTCTAGCTTCCTGACTTGCACTGCCAGTTGCGTTGCCGACTCCGCGATCAGGGCGAGATCGTCCACATATGCCGCCGAGGAAGTGCGAATTGGTTTGTCCGAATCCGTGAGGCGGTGCAGATACCCCTTGTTGCCCGCCTTGAGCCAGCGTAGAAGGGGTTCCAGATAGAGAATAAAGAGTAGGGGGCTCAGCGAGTCTCCCTGCACTAGTCCCCTTTTGACCATGAGGGGTTCCGAGCTGTGGTGCTCTATCTTTGAGGCCATCCTAAAAGGTGACCTGTGGGCCTCCCCCCCGTAGAGGTCTGCCACCACTCTGACCGCGTCCTCCGGGATCCCCAGGTACTTCATGGTGTGCTGGAGTTTGTCATGCTCCACCGACCCGTAGGCGTTCTCGAAGTCCACGTAGAGAACATGCAGCTGGCTGTGGGACAGTTTGCTGTCCTCGATAACATGCTGCAGTCGAAGGAGCTGGTTGATCGTGCTTCTGTGTTTCCTAGAACCCATCTGCTCTTGGCTGTGGATACTGTTTACCTCGCAGAACGTGGATAGAACATCCGTGACCATTGCCGTATAAAGCTTGAGAATTGTGCGGAGAAGCCCTATGGGCCTGTAATTGGAAAACACAGAGGTGTCCCCTTTCTTATGTAGGTAGACAAAGGTGCCAAGCTTCCAAGTGCCTGGGGTTATCCCCGCTTTCCACATCGCCCTCATGAGCGAGAAGAGAACTTCGTGGAATTCCTCCGGCATAGCCTTGAGGATTTCATTTGGTACCGCATCCGGGCCGGCTGCCTTCCCGTTGGGGAGCCGTTTGACAATTTGTCTGTAGAGTTCAATAGTGAGCCTGCTCCCAAGCTCCGTCTTCCTCGGTCTTTGCCCCGGTTTCATGCTATCCGGGGCTTCCGCCGCCAGCCATGGCATCTCTTCGTCCAGTTGGTCCGTCCTGGGGTGTTCGAAGCAATATGGGTCCGAGTGGGCCATGTGCCCCGAAAAGGCCTCCGCGGTGGCCACCGCCCCGACTGCCATTTTGTTGTTTCTGTCCCATATCCCCAAGGTTCTTCCTTTCGGGAGTGCGTCGCGGTCTCTGAAGACGAACCTGTGGGCTGACTTTTTCATGCGATAGTAGTTACTACGGAATTTCTGGACAAATGTCTCCCAGGTTTCGGCTTTGTGGTCTTTGATAACGGACTTGGCTTCCTGCCTGAACCTGCGCATCTCAGACTCCGCCCACCAGTGGGGGTCTTCCGGCTCCGCACACGTGTCAGGTCTGCCCTGCGCCGTGTCCCGTGGTTCCGCCATGGCTTCCTCTAGCAGTGCCGCGCTGGGGGTTTCCCCTGTTGCCCTTTCTATCGCAAGCATCTCCTGTAGGACCGCCGCTGCCTTCAGCGCTTTATCACGCTTCCTGAATTTAGCTTTTGGTAGTCTGACCCCTGTGTTGGGGTCCCTGGTGACCTTGGGCTTGCACCTGACGGTTTCAAGGGGGATCTCCACGGCCCGCATGGCTTGCTGAAGGACCCCATCAACTGCCTTCCCGGCCTCATCAATTCTTTCCCTGGCGTCCGGGCTTCCCCTTTCCGCCGCGTCGACCGCGTTTTCGATCACTGTCTTGAATTCATTTTCCCTGAGACTCGGTTGGAGCGCCGAATCTATTGCCGCCTTCATTGAGCGTTGCAAGGCTTTGGAGATCGGGAATTGATATTTCGTGATCGGGTCGGGTTTCGCCTGCTCTTCCACTATCGGTGTGGTCGTGTGAAGCTTCCACAGCGGCACCGCCGCCACTGCCGCTTGGTGGTCGCTGCAGTGCCTGTGTGCCCTGGTGTCGATCGGGTGCCGTTCGTCAGCGATCCGCTGAAGCTCTTCTGACGCTAACCACCCATCGATTTTGTGGTCCCCAAACGTGGGTCCTTGCGGGCAGCTGATCTCTGCAAGGCCCGCCCGGTCAGACATCCCTCTCCATGCACGTTGTTCTATCCCGTCTTGCTCCCTGGGGATCTCCGCGACGTTGAAGTCTCCCCCCACCACCATGTGCTCCCCCTTTCTGGAAGCCACTGCGGCCTCTCGGGCTATGTAATCACGGATACACGTCCTGACCACCTCTTCTTCCGGGTGGGGAGGGTTGTAGACACCGAGCACGTGCATCTTTACGCCGCTTGGCAGCGTAATAACTACGTGCTGTAGATACCCTTTCGCGCATCTGGGGACTTCACGGTTAGCGCGCACGTCCGTCCTGTCGTAGGGGCGTCTGAGGGCGAGGACCACCCCCCCTCTGTACGAAGTACCATCCGCCCCCCTCCTCTGGATTCCATGGCACGGCGCTGAGTGCCAGGCGCTGTAACCCAGCCCTTGGAGTTTTTTTGGTCCCATGGGGCCCGCCGCCTTTGTTTCTGTGAGAACCAGCACGTCCGGCTGGTGCTCCTCGCAACTCCTGGCGAGGTCATAGTACGCGTGGTCGCTTCCTCTGATATTCCAGGTCATCAGGGACAGCCTGCCTTCCTCCCCCACATCTGGTGGGGGTGTTTGATTCTCTTTATCGCTGTGGTGATTTGGTTCATTTTTAGATTCTCGTGCACTATTGCCCCAGCTGCCAAGTACGGTCTTTGCGCCTGCCCTATGCTGTCTCTTCTGCTGAGCTGGCGCCTGTCCACTTCCCGTCACTTGTTGTAGTGGCCTGAGCACTGCCCTTTTGCCGGGTACTCTACTGCTCCCGCTCCGGGTGCCGGCCTGGCCTTCCGCGTGTTCCTCCTGCTTGGTGGCGATTTGCATGACGATTCTGTGTTGTTTTGCCACCCTATTGTTTGTCGTTTTCCCAGTGCCCCCAGCGGCTCTGTGCGCCGCCCTTGGCCAGGTTGACTTCTCTGGGGATTTCGTCCAGTCGCACCATGCTGCCGCCATCACCGCGACCCAGACCCCACACTGAAAGTCATCGTACTGAGTACGGAGTTTGGTGCACGTGATTTCGGTAGGGACCCCCTGCCTTGTCCTTCTCTCTGCCCACGTTCGGGTGGCGTCCAGCAGCTCCGCATGCCCCCTCGCTCCTTCCCGTGGGTTGGGTCCGTAGGAGTCAAAGAGGTGCACGTGGGTGCCCCCCCCTTCCCCGGCCTGTTGGTCAAAGAAGAGGGCCCTCCAGTGCTCTCCGTCACACAGCGGCTGGTACGCGAACCTCCCGTTCGCGAGCAGGCCATCGATCCCATCCTTGGCCAGAAGTTTGGAGAGGAATTTGTGCTGGTTCATCTCCTCCGGCGGAGCCGGGTCAATTGTGTGAAGGTACCGGCTGAGTTGCACATCTGATATACGTCCCTCCACCGTGTAGAGGCCCCCCTCCTCTTGGGGGTTCGCGCCCCGTGTCTGGTTCCTTGGGGGTGGCCGCTTTTCACCCCCCCCACCGCTAAGGGGGGGGGTGGAGGGTTGATCTGTAGCTTCCCCTCCTCTGCGAGACTTCCTGTTTTTGTCCCTATCTTCGAGCTCTTTCCTGACTTTCCGCAGCATGCCGACCGGAACAAAAACACAGTTGCTGTTCCTCCCCGCAAAATTCCTGCGGAGGGAGGTCCTCCCTGCAGTGCTATTGACATAGAAGAGGCTTCCCCCGTCCATCGCCTCTCTCCAATACCATTTCCCCCTCTTGTGCATCCAGGGTGTGTTCTTCCTTTGATTCCTCCAAACCCAGACTTCTGGGTCTTGGTGTGAGTCCACAATCCCCCCTGAAGCAGAGTCGGCTATTTGCGTTCGTGTTATTAAGATTCTAATCCCGCGGTGGGTAATAGCCAAGATTCCCATCGTTACGAGGCATGCGGCAATAGGTAGTGTGTGCTGCTGGTCCATTACGAGTTTAAAGTGTCCCGGGAGCATGAGACTCGGTGACAAGAAGTGCAGCATTTTGCCAAATTTTTCGAACTCTCCTTCCCTTGGGTGGTCACCCTCTGTTATCAGGTCGGGGGTGTGATTACAAGAGGCTGTTAATACAAATAAGCAATAGGTTTCATTGTTCTGCAGGTATTTATCATATGTCCTATTGCCACTGCGCCTCCCTGGCCAGCGTATGCCGGGAGGCGTCATCTTGTGCCCCCTCCAGGCTGTGCCTCCACTAGGTGTGCACGCCTGTCTGCATTCTGCATCGCCGTCTGCCCTTATCCGGTGCCTGGTCTCGGCCCATCGTCTCGCATCAAATTCTGTGTGCCTGTGGAGGGGTTGCATTATACTGGTCAGATCACCATCCTGGCAAGATGGCCAAGCATTCAAAACTGGCAAGGGATCACTGACCTGAGCCCTGAGCTCGTCGAGGCGCTTTAATGCCGCCCTGCCGTCAGGGTTGTCAAACTCCTGTGGGATTGCGGGGCCTGTCTCAGGCCTCCCATACTGCCGAGGGTCCTTGCCCAGGGCCTCCGCCAGGGGCCTCGGCTGGGCAGTGGGCTGGGCAGTCGGCTGTTGCTGGAGCTGTGTGCCCCACTGTGGGTACAGCCCCTGCGCCGGGTGCGAATATTGGGCCTGTGGCGGCCCCAATGGCACCTGGTGCGGCAGCTGCAGCGGGGCTGCCGGAGGGGGCTGCAGCTGCTGGGGCTGTTGCTGTTGGCCCAGGTAGCTCTGCCCCCCTTGAGGCATCAGCTGGACCCCGTGCTGCAGCAGCCCCGTGACCTGCCCAGACAGCTGGGTGATCGCTGACATCTGCCTGTCCGAGGCTTGCACCTGCTGGCTTACCACCTCGGTGAGAGCCTTCACGGAGGCGGCCAGCGACGCTAGTTCGCCGCCCGCCCGAGGAGCCTGCGCGGCTGGCGGCTCCGGTGGCAGCTGCCTGCCGTACCCCTGGTCCTGCGCAAACAGCTGGGTCGGCTGTACCTGACCGTAGTAGGAGCCCTTGGCTCCTTTGCCCTGCCCCTTTCCCGCGTATCTGGGCCTCTGTCTCGGGGGCTGCTGTGGGCTTCGTTGGGTCATCCACCTGGACCTCGGGCTGCAGGCGATGTGAAACTTTACGTTCTCGATGTGGAAGAACATACGGTCCTTGGTGCGATGCGAGACTGCCTCGTATGTGGCAGCCTCCACCGTTACCCAGTACCTGCAGGCCTCCCTGCTGTCCCTGTCCGGGAGCGGTTGGGCGAGAGTGATGAGTTCCCCCACCCCCCTTTCTGATGGGGGGGAGGGAACCGGAAATACCTCCATGCCTGTCTGCGACCGCAGCTCCCGCTTCGCTGCAGAGAGGACCTGTTCCACCCTGTCTGCAGAGTGCCAGTGTCTGCCCTCCGGTGGCCTGGCAACCACCTCCAGTTCCCACTCCTGGAACTTTGTGATATCTGCGGTGGAGGAGTATTTGTGCACTGTGACTGGGTGCCCATAGAACTCATATGGGAGACCCAGCCGCAGTGCCCTGTCAGCCTCCTCCGCTCGCGAGAACACCACAATGGCGACGTCCAGTGCTGTCGCCCTGGCCTCCTCCCAGTGTGGCCTTCCCTTACCGATGTAAACAATGTTTCGGGCTCCCCCCTCGAGCACCACTCCCGCCGAGATGCTGTTGGCCACTTCAGCCACACCCTGCCCAACCAGCCCGACGGACTGCAGGATGACCGTGCGGTCGGCCGGGAGCGAGTCCCTGTCCTGCTTCATTGGGCACCTGTGCACGTCCCTGGCGACACTGGCTTTGGGGGTGCCCACTGCCCCGTGCTTCCAGCGGTCGGCATAGCCCCACGGAGGTGGCGCCAGTGGCACCGCCGGGGCACACCGTTCGTCCACCAGGGCAATGGCTGCGTGAAGCGGGTCAGTGAATGTCGCCCTCAGAGTGCCCTGCCAAGGGGACGTGACGCTGATATCCCCCTTGGCGGGGCAGCGGCCTGTGTTCCACAGTCTTTCCTGGAGTTCCGCCAGGAGCAGCTGTTGGAACCTGCGAGTGTCCCCATCTCCTGTGTGCGCCAGGCAGTTGTAGTCAATGGCCGGGGGCACCGTCATGTTCCACAGGGAGTCATATTGCCCCCCTGGAGCGCCTCCTGTGCCGAAGATAGTGTGCAGTGGTTCCCCTGCCGGATGTTCAAAGAGGTCTTGTGCGGTCAGGGCCCCCGCTGCGGGAGTTTGTCCAGGGTGCACCTGTCCCTGTAACTTCTCCCCCGCTTCTGCGAGATGAGCCCAAAGAAGCCCTGCTTTGAGCAGCACAGGTGCCTGTGAAATGTATTCCACCACCTCTGTCGTCAATGGGAACAGCCCCGTGGGCACGGGCGCCGCCTGGAGAAGATCCTGTGGTGGCGCTGCTTCTTGTCTCGCCGCCTGCCGTGGGTCCCGCTCAGCGAGTCCCGGTTCAACTTCCATTTCCTGCGGATCGTGGTGGTAGTGTGCTTCCCCCCCCCCGTCCTCAGGTGTCTGGCCCGCGTTTCCTCCCCTTGATGTCCCCTTCCAGGGGAGAGGCTCATATCCCCTAGGAAAGGTGCGGAACCTCAACAGGGATGTGTCGTTGGTCAGAGTTCTTCTCGTGAGGCGCTCCCTGTCCGGGACTCTCGGGACCACTTCCTTCCCTGTAAACAGCTCGTCAATAATGACCTGTCGTCCTGAAATGCACGGCACCCTAGCAGTTGGGATGCTCCGGGTGGGGTGTAATCCGCTGTCGCGGAAGTTCACCTGTCTCTCCCCCGTCCTCTGTAGCTTGGGCCCTGGCTCTTCGGTCTCTTGTTCGCTGACTGCCGAAATTTCTCCAGTTGCAGACGCCATTGTATTATCGCCGAAAGTTTGCCGCGCCAGGGAGTGAGGATGTTTTCGAATTTGAAGTGCCCAGTTTGTAGGGCTCGTATCACTTGCGCAGTGCGCAGAAGAGTGTCGTCCCTCTGCGCGTCGGTTCACGTGGCAACCGTCACCTTCGCTGTCACGCTTCCGATCATGAGTCGAGCGTCGTGAGTCCTTGCATCGGATCGAAGGGTCAGATTTTGTTCCGCTGTCCGCGCTGGTAAGATCCACGGTGCCCCTTTGTTCTGCATGCGTCGTTCGCCATTGCGGTTCACTGGGCCCGTGACAGGGGTGTCGGAGAGTCCGAATCTTTTTCTCCAGACCCCTTGGATCCTTGGGCTTTTGGGTTAGCATCGGTGCCCCTCCCTCAGGTGTCGCGGGGCGAGGTTTGTGCACGGCACAGGCGGGCCCCATTCCCTCGTGCCGGGTTCCTATGGGAGCGCTCGGGGCCTTAACCCCCTCAGTTTCTGCCCCCTGGGCGTGGGCGCGCTCTGGATAACTTAGCATCCACTCGGGCTGCGGGCGAATCCGCTTGCTTCCTGTTGAGCCGGGCCGCTGTGTATGGTCCCTTAATCCCATGCATTTCTCCCGGGGGGATTCATCATCCGCCGGATACTGCCTGTTCCGTACTGGGCGCCCCTCCCCGGTTTCTTGTGGGCCGAACAAGTCCGCAGTTGCGGGCCGTCCTGTGCCCGCGGCGTGTCCTTTCTGGGTCTGCCTTCCTCCCCATGCCTGCAGGGTGGGCCTGGAGGTCATCCTTCCGATCGTCATTCCGTTGGATTGTTGGGCAAAGTTTGAGTTCGTCTTGTCCCCTTTGGTGGTCCAAAGTGGGAGCTCAGCCCCCCGGGGGACACCAAGTTCCCCGTCCCTCCGGCCAACCGCCAGTGCAGCATTGCCGTTATTGCATTCGGCATGCTTGCACACGCACGAGTCCCTGACCCTCAAGGGGGGCGCCTTTTGCAGTCGCCGGGTTGCATGTT
Organism: Cymbomonas tetramitiformis; assembly: GCA_001247695.2. Lineage (NCBI taxonomy): Eukaryota > Viridiplantae > Chlorophyta > Pyramimonadophyceae > Pyramimonadales > Pyramimonadaceae > Cymbomonas > Cymbomonas tetramitiformis. The sequence continues at coordinate 46,291 of LGRX02007775.1, forward strand.
TCTCAAGAGAATCGGTTGCATCTCCGGTGCTGCCCGCTGCCCAGATTATTTCGTTCGTCATGTTATCGCAGGAGGAGGGCACGCACTCATCATCCAGGCAAAGGTCCCTTTTCCTCCGGTGGGCGTTGTGGATATGATATATAGCGCAGCCCCCTCCCCCGAGGGGAGGGGGGTCTCTCTGAAAGCTCGCAAAACGGCGTTCGGTAGGAGAGTGATTAGGATTTGGGGGCGGCCCGATACTGCCAGCCCTCTTACCACGAGCGGTTGCCCCTTCGTCGGAAATATTTTTAGGCCCGTACAGATCATTAATCGAGTTGCCGACACCGTGGCTCGTGCACTCGGGGGGGGGGCGTTTGCCCCCAGTGGCGTGGTCGCTGTGGCAGCTACTATTATTGCAATCGCGAACATCCGCGTGCTGCCTTTCCCAGGTAGGGCGATCGACCCAGCGCTCCCTACCAGTGGCCTTCCCCCATGTTCTGGGGGAGGTGGCCCTGCTGGCTGCCTCCCTTGCCCCTTTCGGCATGGGGTGAGGCGTGTTGCCCCGCCTATCCCCGGAGCCGGCGGCCGATGCTCGAGGGGTGTTGGTGTCCCCCGTGCTACCCTGCGGACCGGGTCCCTCGCCGTTTCTCCGCAGAGGGCCGGCAGCCGCCCCCTTTGGTCCGGGGAAGCAGGCTCCTGCCCCCTTTTCGCGGGCCCAAAACTGGGTCGGTCTTACCCCCGGTCCGCCGGTGTGCCAAGGAGTGAGATGTGCAGAGCAGAGGGTAAGGGGCACCCAAGGTGACGGTGTCCCCTGCCCCTGCGAACGGTCTCGATGTGCCCCGTGGCTTTCCGGTCCTCTGGATGCAGCTGTGGTCCCTATTGCCTCTGCCGGCGGGCCGGGTCCTTTGCCGTTTCTCCGCAGGGGGCTGGCAAGTGCTCCCCGTTCGGGGACGCTTCTTCCAGCCCCCCTTCCGCGGGCCCTCGATGGGGTCGGTCTTACTCCCGGGCCGCTGGCGTGCAGAGGGATGGAGGATGCGTAAGAGGCGTTGGGGGATGCCCGGAGCGTCGGCACCCCCAGCCCTTGCAAGGGGTCGCGATGTGCGCTGCTGCACCTGGACTGTTGAAATGCCCATGTGGTCTGAACTACCCCGGCCTGCAGACCGGGTCCTTTGCCGTTTCTCCGCAGGGAGCTGGCAGATGTCCCCCAAAACCCGGGGAAGCACTCTCCAGCCCCCCTTCCGCGGGCCCTCGATGGGGTCGGACTTACTCCCGGTCTGCAGTCGGCTATGCGTGGCGGGCGCGTGATGCAGTCTCTATTATTGCGTTTGGGGTCCGCAGTGGTTTTCTTTGCCTCTGCCGGCGGGCCGGGTCCTTTGCCGTTTCTCCGCAGGGGGCTGGCAAGTGCTCCCCGTTCGGGGAAGCTTCTTCCAGCCCCCCTTCCGCGGGCCCTCGATGGGGTCGGTCTTACTCCCGGGCCGCTGGCGTGCAGAGGGATGGAGGATGCGTAAGAGGCGTTGGGGGATGTCCGGAGCGTCGGCACCCCCAGCCCTTGCAAGGGGTCGCAATGTGCGCTGCTGCACCTGGACTGTTGAAATGCCCATGTGGTCTGAACTACCCCGGCCTGCAGACCGGGTCCTTTGCCGTTTCTCCGCAGGGAGCTGGCAGATGTCCCCCAAAACCCGGGGAAGCACTCTCCAGCCCCCCTTCCGCGGGCCCTCGATGGGGTCGGACTTACTCCCGGTCTGCAGTCGGCTATGCGTGGCGGGCGCGTGATGCAGTCTCTATTGCGTTTGGGGTCCGCAGTGGTCTTCTTTGTTCTGGCAGGGTCTCCCCCGTTCTCAATGGTTTCCTTTCGAGGATGGTTACACCCCCCAGGTGTCGGTTTGCAGCTTCCCGCTGAGCTGGTGGTGGGACAATGTAGAGCAGTGCGGGGCGGAAGGCTGAAGACCGAACCGGGGGTGGGTTCAGCAGTAGCTTCGGGCCAAAGCTCGGTTGTCCACAGTCCCGCAGGAGACTCATACAAGAACAATACAAGGATATTATTTTTATACAAAACGGGAAGTGTGTCCAGGCAGGCAGGATGCACTATTGGCGCTGCACTACTATGATGGAGTGGACCAGCACCCCCCGCAGGAGGGGGATGCCGTCTGCTCCTTCGTCTGTGCCCGCACAGCAGAGGTCCGCAAATAGTCGTGCGTGTCGGTAGCAGACCTTCCTGGTGAGTCGCACTGGCGGCACGTCCACCGGGAGCCCGTCTTCCAAGATGTTGGCCGGTGGCGCCGCAGCGGACCACCCCTGCACTTGAGAATATCTGACGGCCCACCTCGCTCGTACTCTCCTCCTCGGGATGCGTTGAGGGACGTGGATACGCAAGAGGCAGCCCCAGCATAGGTCCTCGTCCGGCGTGCAGTCCTCGTCGGACGAGTAGTCTGAGGTGTCCCCTGCCTGTCCCAAATGATCCCCCGGGAAGAGCCTCCCGGGGTTCGCTCTCCAGAACGAGGTCATCCCTGTGCAGGCCCACACCGGCGCATACGCTCCCCCAATGTCTGCTGGTGTGTGGGGCATATTCTCCTGCCCAATGACCTCTGCTTACCGAGGTGCCCTGACCTCTATCGTGGAGGTTATCGCCCCCAAAAGCCACGGGATGCGGTCCGTGGCGGTATCGTCCCCTGCGCAAAGGAGGGTCGCGAACTGCCGTGCGTGCTGCGCACACACCGGCCGGGCACGCCAGATAAGGTGGGTTGGGGGCGCCCCTGTGCGTCTCCTTGTTCTGGCGGCTACTGGGCCCTCTGGATGTTGGAAGTAGCACGCAACAAGGGTCGCCGCCCTTCTTACCCTGGGCTTGCGGTGGTGTAGGCAACACCAGCAGTACCCGGCTTCCGCGTTCTCCGGAGTAGAGTCCGAAGATGAAGGTCGAGGCGGGCTTCCCGCAGATGAAGGGCTGCAGGGGGATGCCTCTCCGAGGTTGGGGGCTTCCTCGTGTAGCGGGGAGGACATGGAGCGGCTGGTTGCGGCTGTTTTGTGGAAAGCCCTCGGACTGGAAGGTGTTCTTTATTCCTGCAAGCGGCGAGAAGGGCCTGTAGTTAGTGCCTCTCCTTGTCTCGCCAAGACTGGACGTGGGGTAGGGTTGCGGGCGGGCCACGCGCTGTCTGGGGTGTTGTCGGGTTCGGTCGGCTCGACATAGCGACGTGAGTACGCATTTTTTGAAAAAATATCCCTCCTGTCCACACGGCTGCAGGAAATTTACGAATATTATAAAAATTGTTAGGAAAAAGGCACTTTTCTGCCCGTTGAGGTGCATCCTCCCTAGACCCCGAACATATATCCCAGATATAGGGATCCTCAGAATGAACCGAAGGAACCAGAAGATGAGTATACAGAAGACAATGCTCCAATAGTCTTTACAGATCCTGATGATGATTCTGTTCCAGCACCAGCTCCACCCACTTTGGTTCCAAAGGTGAAAATGACACCACCTAAGGAATTCAAAGCAGGACAGGACGCAGAAGTTTGGTTGGACACAGTGGACCGGTATTTTCAGTTCACTTATCCAGGAGTTCCAGACAAGGACCTGATCACAGTATTCCTGACGCTTATCCAAACCAATGACCGACACTATTTCCAGGTCGTGGCACAGCAACCGGATGCCACATATGAGAGGGTCAGAAGGATTTTCCTATACTGCTTTAATTTAACATATTTTAGGGTCACTGATTGCAAGTAACACCCTAACATCACTGTGGGGGATATGGGTCACTGTAACGTAACATACCCTAAATGCCACCTATAAAATAGGAAACACTTCGTGTTTGGCATATTTGTCATGCTGAAATCAACACAGACATGACAATATTTCGGGCAGCAACCCAAAAACTGCAGGGCAACAACCCAAAGACTGTGGGGCTGCAACCCTAAAACTGTAACAGCTGCTTCCTATAAGGACTGCATGCTATATATGAGGCATAAGGGCAACTGGCAACTGCCTTATGTTCACACTTCCTTGAGGGGGGAAGAAGGTGGATATATATACATAATTACCTCATTATAATGTACAGATATACTATATGTATATAACATAGATATATATACTATATATATATACCACACACACACTCAGTTAGCTGAAGGCATCTTTTGTGTTGTGTTTTGTTCTTTAGATGGCAGAAGAGGAAGAACCAGAAATCCCAGCCATCAATCCAGATCCAGCAACATGGTTCTTTGACATCTTAGGCTCCTATGATTCATACAGTCGGTTCAAGGTTCCCAAGTGGATCGCTGGTTATGACAATACTCAGACCAGATTCGACCAGATAGGGTACTTCGACAATATCAGTCGCATGAGGCCCGATATGAGCAGATATAGGGATCCTCAGAATGAACCGAAGGAACCAGAAGATGAGTATACAGAAGACGATTCTCCAATAGTCTTTACAGATCCTGACGATGATTCTGTTCCAGCACCAGCTCCACCCACTTTGGTTCCAAAGGTGAAAATGACACCACCTAAGGAATTCAAAGCAGGACAGGACGCAGAAGTTTGGTTGGACACAGTGGACCGGTATTTTCAGTTCACTTATCCAGGAGTTCCAGACAAGGACCTGATCACAGTATTCCTGACTCTCATCCAAACCAATGACCGACACTATTTCCAGGTCGTGGCACAGCAACCGGATGCCACATATGAGAGGGTCAGAAGGATTTTCCTCAGTCAATTTGGCAACCCCCATAAAAGATCAGTGGCCAAGAAACACCTGATGGCACTGACTCAAGGGAGCCAGACTTTCTCAGACTATTTGCGCACGTTTACGTCACTGGCTGCTTTAGCAGCAGTTGATCTGAACGATGTGTTAATAAAGGACAGATTTGCGTCAGCAACATGGACCCTGATCTCCGCAGACAGTTCCAGTTAAGATTCCTAACAGAAAATGAAAGGAATAATCTGTCGTGGCAACAAACCACACAGATACTGCTCGACTTGAATTATGTTGTTCATTCGAAGCAGTCAGAGACCCTTCACTATCGGGGGCAGAAGGAGCAGTCATCAGGAGGCCCAGTCAAAAAGGACAAGGACAAAGTGCGTGGCAGAAAGCCATATGACAAATCCAACAGGAATTGGAATCGGAGCCAGAGTGGCAGTCAGAACTCAAATGCCAATCAGAATCGGAGCAAAGGGAAAGGTGGAAAAGGCAAAGGTAAAGGGAAAGAAAAAGCACAGAACCCTTCTCAGCCTTGCCAACGTTGTGGTCGTACCAACAGAATCAGGGTGCTAAGAATGAGTCCGGCAAACTCATCAATACGATCAACACCCTGGTTAAGGAGTTAAAGAGTCAGCACAGCATCAATGCAGCAGTTGCAACTCCAGCTCCAGCTTCAGCTCCAGCTCCTCAGGGAAACTCTCAGGGTATTGCACAGATACCAGTGTTGAGAGCACCCTCGAGGTAAATCAGCCTGAAGAAGCCACTGAAGCAAGTGGCCGGGTTGAGAGTATCTCCGAAGAAGTCCTTTCCAGTCTGACATTACAGTTTCATATCAGCAGATGGACACTCCCTCAGAGCACATCGCACAGATGCAGTCTCAGACAGCACAGCTGAAATCACAGAAGAAGCTGTTGTTGTACAGAGGGAAAGTATTTGGACAGAGTACTCACATCTTGGTAGATCCAGGAGCTACATCGTCTTTCATCGACAGACAGTTCGCTGCTCAGCTTGGTATAACACCCACAGATTCTTCATCATTCTCAGTGGGATTGGCTGGAGGAAGCCAACTACCTTGCACATCCTATCTTCCCAATGCTACATTCACGCTGGGTAAGTATAAGGACACAGAGGATTTCTACATCACTGACATGAAACCCTTCACTGTCATCCTGGGTCAAGATTGGTTGGAGAGGAGAAATCCACACATTGACTTCCAGTCCAAAAATCTGACGATCACTAGGAAGCACTCATCAGGCTCCAGTGTTCGCACAGTATAATCCAGAGTTGGACAGACTCCAGGCTCAGATGGCCTTCCTGAAACGGAAATGGTCAGTGCCACGACCATGAGAAAGCACCTACGTCGTATTCGATCCAGTGGTTCGGCTGAAGAAGCCGTAGCTTATCTCTTCTTTCTCTCAGAGGTCGATGGTGAACTGGTCTTCGCAGCAGCAGACTCAGACACCACTATGGAAGACCCAGAGGTCACAGCAGCACGTGATCAAATGAGGGAAGACTTTTCAGACATATTCCAGGAGGATCTTCCAGCTGGTCATAGGCCAGAACGGTTTGAAGGTGGTTATCATCGAATCAACATTGAACCTGGGCATAAGCCACCATCGCAGCCAGTTCGTACAATTCCAGTGCCCATGATGGAAGAGCTCAAACGACAGATCATCAAATATGTCGACTTGGGTATCCTTCGTCCGTCATCTTCTCCATATGGATGTCCTATCATGTTCGCTCCTAAGCCAGGTGGGAAGTGGAGGATGTGCTGTGATTATCGAGCCCTTAATAACATCACAATTAAGGACACGTATCCATTGCCACCTCACGACACCCTTCTTGAACAGCTAAAAGGTGCACGATGGTTTAGCAGATTTGACTTCAATCAGTTTTCCCATCAGATCCCTATACATCCAGATGACATCCACAAAACAGCTATTCGCACCAGATACGGTTCCTATGAGTGGACAGTTATGCCTTTCGGATTGACCAATGCTCCTGCAACAGCTCTACGTGTGGGAAATCGGGCATTCTTCGACTTCATCGATCGGTTCCTTGTCATTTTCATGGATGATACTATCGTATACAGTCCGGACTTTGACAGCCACGTGAGTCATGTCCGACAGTTTCTCCAGCGTTGCAGAGATCACCAGTTCTTCATCAGGCCTTCCAAGGTGGAGTTGTTCGTCAGATCCATAGACTTTATCGGACATCACATCTCTGAAGCAGGCTTATCCATCATCGAAGACAGAATCCGAGCAGTCATGGCAATACAGCCTCCAGTGTCTTATGGTCCTACCGTTGGAAAGCAGCCTCTACGCCGTATGGCTAAAGATGGCAAGTCATCCCTTCGGTCATTCTTGGGCATGGTCGGTCAATTTAGGAGATGCATACTAAAGTTCTCCAAGATTAATCGAGCCGCTCAATCGTCTCCTTAAAGATAATGCAGAGTTTGTCTGGGAATCTGAGCAGCAGCAGGCATTTGATAATCTCAAAAGTGCCATCTGCAATGCTCCAGTACTACAGCTTCCAGATCAGAAACTGCCATCTATTATGGAGGTCGATGGATCAGGCACACACGTTGGTCAAGTGATACTCCAGGATCAAGGAAAAGGTATGAAGCCATGTGGCTATCACAGCGTCACTCTCTCCGATACACAGAGACGTTGGCCTATTCCTGAGATCGAGCTATTTGCCATTGTGGAGGGTAAGGCTGCGGGGTAATTCTTTTGGTAAATTACCGGTGCGGTAATTACCGGTAAATTACCTGGTATTACCGACCCCCGTTTCTGAGTTACCCTCCATACTTAAGATTTTACCGGTAAATTACCAATTACCGCATTGGTAATTTACCAATTACCAGGGATTACCTGGTAAATTACCAGTTCCCATTGTGTCAATTATCCCAATTTCAAGCTATCGAACGTAGGCATGCGGTCAGTTTTAAGTGCAATCTGATTTTTCGAAGAAACCGCGGCTATTTTAACAGCTGCATGTATATATATATATATATGTGTGTGTGATAGTAGCTACATAAATAATAACATCTGCATATGTGATTGTGTTGCATATATGAGCATATAGCGTGCCAGAATATGCTCACGCCGGCAACAGAGGTCCCTGGTGGAGCCTTTACACATGTTGAGGCGCCCTACATACCGCTGTCCTATGAAATATAGTGTCAATATCGGAATGGGCATAGTCAAAATTGGTTTCCGATCATGCTACCTCGCAGGGACCCGATCCATAAACCGCGCCATGAAGAACTCGGATTTGGGATACTGTCTGTACTTCTGGAAAAAAGCAATAGTATGGTGTGTGCACCTTCATCATCGCAATAGCAATATTATGTGCCGACACAATTCTAATGGCCGATACAAACCCACACGAACTTTAAAAAATGAATTCGGAGCCCTGATGCGAAAGTTGGGTCATTTTGTGCAGGCGGTATAATGTTGGTAATACCACTGAAAGTATTACCGGTAAATTACCCGGTATTACCACACCCCATTTTCAAATTACCGGTAATTTCGCAGCCTTAGTGGAGGGCTTCCGATTCTTTCGCCACATCTTGTTGGGAGCTCCTGAGACTATTGTACGCTCAGATCATCAGCCACTGATTTTCGTTTCAGTCTAAATCCACACTAAGCCCCAAACAGGCGAGGTGGTTGGATGAGCTCTCCGAGTACAACTTCCGAATAGAGCATATTTCTGGCGAGAAGAATAAGGTTGCAGACGCACTCACTCGTATCTCTGCACTCTTTGAACTCACTGATTGTCTGCAACATACAGACATCAGCGAAGTTCCAGTCATGTCATCTGCAGATCCTACATTCATTGCTCTTATATCTTCTTCATCAGCTCATCAGCTTCACGATATCATTATATCCCAGTATGATCGTGACACATTTGCACAAACTATATTGGCTAAGCTGACATCATCGACTTCATCACAGTCAGTCAGCAGCTACAGCTTCGAGCTCATTCAGGGGTTGATCTATCGCAAGACCATATATGGCAGACAGCTGTACATTCCACCTACAGCCAAAGTCCCTACAGATGACGGTGAGATCACACAGCTTCGCCACATTCTCCTTCATGAGTGCCACTCAGCCACCATTTCTGGTCATGAAGGCAAAAATCGCACGCTTCATCTACTGCGTAGCCGATATTATTGGCCAGGAATGACGACGGCAGCCATCCAGTACATTCGGGAGTGCCCCGTTTGTCAACGCCAGAAAACGAGGCGACACAAACCTTATGGTCAGTCACATATACGATATTGTGTGCCTAAGACAAAATGGCTTGATGTGTCTCTTGACTGGATTACTGATCTGCCTATCACCACTAATGGGCACGACAGTATATTTGTGGTAATGTGCCAATTCTCTCATCGCTGTCATCTCATTCCCTTCAGCATGACCTGGACAGCTCAGCATACTGCTTCTATATATATGCAGCATATCTTCAAGCTCCATGGTCTTCCGAGGAACATCATCTCAGATCGAGACCCCAGATTCACCTCTACATTCTGGCAGACACTGTGGAAATCTACTGGTACGAGATTGTCTACGACGTCTTCACACCATCCACAGCCGAATGCAGCCAATGAGAGGAGCCATGCCTTCATTGAGGATATCCTCAGGTACTTTTCAATTTGTTGATTCATGATTCGATATTCACCATCCTCTGGTTTATAAACTGATTAGATGGTATTTTTTTTCATCCACAGGTGTTGTTGCAATGATACTTCAGCCAATTCGTGGGAGGACAAGTTGCCTCTGGTGGAGTTTGCAATTAACAACACAGTTTCTGCATCTACTGGTTATTCACCATTCTATCTCGACTCGATGGCGCAGCCACTTTCGCCTCATGACCTGGCAATCACTATTCCGCCAGAAGCTCCTGTTCCAATACAGAATGCTATTCGAGATCATTTTGACCAGTACTCGGCTGTACATGCCAATGCGGTAGACAACATTTCCCGAGCAGCAGAAATTAGCCAAGCCAGATTCAATAAGACTCACATGCCCCGGCAATATGCATTAGGGCAGAAAGTTCTTTTACGGACCGAGTTTATCCAATGGACTGGTTTGACAGAGGCAGGCAGACACTTCAAGCAGCCATATATTGGGCCGTTTACTATATCCAAAGTGCTAAGCCATGGGCGTGCATACGAGTTAGATTTCGGAGACCTCGATATCCGTATCCATCCGGTACACGCCTGTATCCAGAATAGAGCTGTATAACGACTCGATCCAAGCACCTTTGCCTCTGCCACAGATGATCACCGAAGAAGGGCAACCACTGTTTGAGATATCACATATACTCTCAGATAAGATCACTAGAGGTGTCAAGTACTACTTAGTGCGATATGCAGGCTACGGCCCTGAGCATGACACCTGGGTCAAAGCCACAGAGCTGACCAATGCAGCAGACATAATAGCTGCCTATGAAGGCTAAACATTATATTAAGCCTCATGCCCTTACTTCTTGTAATATATACTAATACATGTCGATCATCTATATACCTTGCTCTTAATGTTTTATCATTATGTTGCATAGAAGCGGGAAATTGATCCTTCCTTGCTAAAGGTGTAGTGAGCCTTGTACAAAATCATACCCTTGCACAGATACGCACACATGCGAGATATCATATCTGTGGATAAATAAAAACTGCTAAATGCTACCTTTGCCAAGACCGTGGTTAGTCATCGGATTCTGTGGCCAGTCATCCGAAGCTACCGGAGACATCGACTGAGGTAGACGGAGTTGTGATCCTAAGTTATGCCTGACAAACATAACTAAAATAAATTTCACATTGGTACGTGGCGAATCCACTCTCACTCATCGCGACAGATGTTCGTCAAAGCGTGCGTACTGGACCAATAATTCAGGAGTTGAGCAGACCGGCTAAAGGATTATAAGTCCAATCCCGTTAAGCAGGGCCACTCCGTTTGCATTAAAACAAGCCCCCGGTGAAATAACTCCGGAAACATCCAAAGGGCTCCCCATGACCGCCTGTGAACCTCCGAAGTTGCTTCAAGAGGGGAGGAAGGGTTGGGTGCACAATATATAATAACTGTGGAAACGAACAGCAAACGATCAGTTATATATATATATGGCCGAGAATCGTGCGATTATAAATTGTTAAATCGTGGGATCATCGTTCGCAAAAGCGACGACGGCTAGCGCAATAATCCGTAACGTAAATCTCGGATACCTTGAATCGTCACTCTGAAACACGATACGTGTGGATCAATCAGCAATCCAGCGTCAATCTGTATCACGAAACGCAATTCATTGAACCTTGAATCGTCACTCTGCAATACGATACGCAATTCAAAGGGGGCTACATCCTAAGAACTGTAAGGCAACTGCCTAAGGTGAGGGACTAAAGTGGACTCAGTTCCCCCCAAATATCCTAAAAACACCATGAGGGACGCCTCAAATCGGTGTAAGAAGACTGGTACCAGCAGAAGCAACAACAACAAAGACATCAAAGACATATACAAAGGTATGCCCGTTGTGTTGTCACAACTCTTTTAAGAGGGGAGATCTGTCAGGGTTATGACCGATGACACATGTGTCATACAAGTCATACGTGTCATACCTGTCAGACATGTCATACCATGTCATGTCATGTCGAGTCATGTCATATATTATAATGACAGACAGTCGTCAGTACGGTCGACTATGACTGTACATGTCATCGAGATGATAAGTCACATCATCTGTCATTTATTCAAGGAAAGACTTGAATGACACCTGTCATCGAGAGGCCGTAAGTCGGACTCGAAGATGGCGAAGCAAGATACTATCTTGAAGTACCGAACGGTTCGGAGAAGAAATCATCTTCGCTTCTAGCATGTGAGGAACAAGCATGCGGGTATCATAGGGCGAACGCATCATTCGTTCTGCCGATATCAGTCGTTCAACCAATGCCTCGGGTTCACAACCCAATAGCGGTACCATCTGTGAGATGGGAGGCATTCGGTATAGATGAGCTAGCGTTGTGCTAGAGCAGTATCTTCGGACGAAGTCTGCACTCATCGCCCGCTCATAAGCTGTGCGTGTGTTTACTGTTCAATAAACACTTGCACTATCTATTATATCATATATTTCTGAAGGCTAGCGCCAGCTACCTTATCAACGGCAGCCATCCAGTACATTCGGGAGTGCCCCGTTTGTCAACGCCAGAAAACGAGGCGACACAAACCTTATGGTCAGTCACATATACGATACTTTGTGCCTAAGACAAAATGGCTTGATGTGTCTCTTGACTGGATTACTGATCTGCCTATCACCACTAATGGGCACGACAGTATATTTGTGGTAATGTGCCAATTCTCTCATCGCTGTCATCTCATTCCCTTCAGCATGACCTGGACAGCTCAGCATACTGCTTCTATATATATGCAGCATATCTTCAAGCTCCATGGTCTTCCGAGGAACATCATCTCAGATCGAGACCCCAGATTCACCTCTACATTCTGGCAGACACTGTGGAAATCTACTGGTACGAGATTGTCCATGACGTCTTCACACCATCCACAGTCGAATGCAGCCAATGAGAGGAGCCATGCCTTCATTGAGGATATCCTCAGGTAATTTTCAAATTGTTGATTCATGATTTGATTTCACCATCCTCTGGTTTATAAACTGATTAAGTAGTATTTTTTTTCATCCTCAGGTGTTGTTGCAACGATACTTCAGCCAATTCGTGGGAGGACAAGTTGCCTCTGGTGGAGTTTGCAATTAACAACACGGTTTCTGCTACGACTGGTTACACACCATTTTATCTCGACTCGATGGCGCAACCACTTTCGCCTCATGATCTGGCAATTACTATTCCGCCAGAAGCTCCTGTTCCAATACATAATGCTATTCGAGATCATTTTGACCAGTACTCGGCTGTACATGCCAACGCGCTAGATAACATTTCCCGAGCAACAGAGATCAGCCGAGCCAGATTCAATAAGACCCACATGCCCCGGCAATTTGCAGTAGGGCAGAAAGTTCTTCTACGGACTGAGTTTATCCAATGGACTGGTTTGACATAGGCAGGCCGACACTTTAAGCAGCCATATATTGGGCCGTTTATCATATCTAAAGTGCTCAGTCATGGACGTGCTTATGAGTTAGATTTCGGGGATCTCGATATTCGTATCCATCCGGTTCAGCCTGTATCCAGAATAGAGTTGTATAATGACTCAATTCAAGCACCTTTGCCTCTGCCACAGATGATCACCGAAGAAGGGCAACCATTGTTCGAGATATCACACATACTCTCAGATAAGATCACTAGAGGTGGCAAGTACTATTTAGTGCGATATGCAGGCTACGGCCCTGAGCATGACACCTGGGCCAAAGCCACAGAGCTGACCAATGCAACAGACATGATAGCTGCCTATGAAGGCTAACATTATATTAAGCCTATTGCCCTTACTTCTTATAATATATACTAATACATGTCGATCATCTATATTCCTTGCTCTTAATGTTTTGTCATTATGTTGCATAAGAAACAGGAAATTGATCCTTCCTCGCTAAGGTGTAGTGAGCCCTGTACAAAATCATACCCTTGCACAGATACGCGTGCATGCGGCGGGTACCATATCTGTGGATGAATAAAAACTGCTATGCTACCTTTGCCAGACCGTGGTTTGTCATTCCGGGATCTTATGGTCAGTAATCCGCAGCTACCGGATACTGAGGTGGACGGAGTTGTGATCCTG